>JAODFW020963951.1:0-10608 GCA_027575235.2 Palythoa mutuki
CTATCAGAAATCTCACTCGTTCGCTGCGCTCACTCGTTCGATTTCAGATACTTCACGAACTCGTGTGAAAATCCCGTATGCGTGCGCTTTCCATGAAGTAATCTCTATTTTTTAAACAAACAATAACTTAGCACATTTGCTTACTTTTATTTTATCTTTTACATATTATTCTATTTATTTATGTTTTATCCATTTTATGCTAGTTTCACTATTTATAATTATCTACCGTTTTATCGCCATTTCAACTCATCTTACCTGACCAAGGCAATAGTTTTGGCTGTCGAAAGCTAACATTTTAAAAACAAAATTATCAGTGAACGTTTTTGACTTTTTTATAAACACAACAATTAGTTAATAAATAGCCTTCTTGATATAAATACAAAAACCCTATACCATAAATTCAAAATATTAAAAGCAGCCACATGCAATGACTTCCTATTTTTTAAGACTTTTAATACGAATTTATGGCTACGAGACTATACATAATAAAGCAATAACCTCCCAACTTGCTAGTGACTGTCGTGTTTCTTGCGCACTGCTATTCTCTGGTAGCAATTTCAGGTCATTTCGACTCGATGCATCCCAACGACCGAACAACGCTCAATTAAATTGATGGCTTCATTTCACACACTTAAACACGGTTCCTTGCTTCCAAACTCATTGCAAACTCGACAGTTAGAAAACCAGCTAATTTTTCTTTTAATCTGTCGAGAAAACAATTGATAAAGTTTCTACTGCTGAGGCATAAAGCCATCAAAAAACTCGCTTGAGTAGTCGGTTTTAAAATTCAGGATGCGCGGCAAGAACATTCTGTGCAATTCCGGTCGGTCTGGCATACGCGAGCTCAAAATTCTCCCAACAGGACTATCCAGTTTTCTCGAAATGTTAGAGCAAAACAAATATTCAACCCCAAGGGAAAGGTGTATACGGTGGCCCACAAGTGTCACGGCGATACCATGATTCACGGCAAAACACAACGAGCCCACGGCAGAACACGGCGAACTCACGGCAGAACACAACGAACCCACGGCAGAACACAACGAACCCACGGCAAAACACAACGAACCCACGGCAGAACACAACGAGCCCACGGCACAACACAACGAACCCACGGCACAACACAACGAACCCACTGCACAACACAAAGATTCTTGCGGCGGAAATAAACATCGACGGCGGAAGTGGTAATTTCCGGAAACGAGATGCGCGTGCTCTAGCACGATTACCCAAAAGTCCAACGGGTTGTCAAGCCATTACGCGGGAAAACGTGGGTTGTGCTATTCCATTTGTGGATATTTGCGAAGATGGACTAAATAATGATATTGATAATTAGCGAATTTCTTCTTTTCCTGGTCATGTTTTGCCCTACTTGTGGCAGCGAAGTAGTGGTTGATGCATTGTTTTGTTCTTGTTGTGGTAACGGTAAGGGAATCTTCAGGTTTTTACAATATTAAAGACGAAGAAACACCACAGCACAGGAATTAGCTGTGCTTTTGCATCACCTTTGGCGGTTTAAAAAAGTTGAGAACAAAAAATTCTGATTAGATATTATATTATTTAGTGTTATTTTGTTCATCATTTTGTTCACGCTCAGCTCTATGGTACAGGTTTATGGTTGTAGTTCTTTGTTGTGCTAGTGTTTTGGAAACATTAAATCGACCAACTTTTTCTTACCATGTTAGAGTTGTCAAAACCCCTAAAACCACCAGCAGATGTTCAAGTGTCCTTTGGTCGTCCTGCTAATAGCAATGTGAAGAGTTTCATTGAGTACAAAACTGGCAAAGGGAGGCCAAAAAAAGCCCAGTTGCTCAATAAACAAGGCAAAGAAAGTGAAAGTGAGGTTATCATAAAGATTGGATTGATGGTTTGGGATCCAAGTGTTGAAGAGCTGAAAGAGAAAAGAGGGAAAAGAATAGCAGTTCGTGTGAAAAAGGATGCAGTCTATCGTACAATTTTAGACATTGCAATGCTAAGATGGAAAAATCTTAGAAATAACCTATATGAAGAAGGGAAAGAGTACACACTTCTTTTAGAGGATTTACAGGAAGCAGTTTTCCTGCCTGGGTCCACTAGAGAGTTTTTCTCGTTAGATAAATACAAGGCTGAGTTAATGAAGGATTATAAGAGAATTACATTATTCCTTTGTTCCACTGAGGACCTTGAATTGAATAACTCAAGTTCTGCTGAGTGTAGTGAGCCAAGTGATTACATGCCACCATGTAAAGTTTCAAAATGTGAGAATGATAGTGGTAGAACCAAGCTTGAGGAGAGCACATCTGGTTTGTTTGAACCAATTCAAGGCTCTAATGGTTCCTTTGGAGCAGTAGACATTTCAGCAAGTGCTAGTGGCTTTTACAATGCTTATTGTGACTTAAATATTGTTGGTGCTGAAGATGAAACATTATCAGAGGATGATGAACAAATGAAAGAAGCTCTTGAGGAGAGTTACAGAGAATACAGTTGTGACGAAAATGATAGGTATGCATATTAAAATGCTGTTAGTATATATGGTACTATATAAATTGTAGGTGGTGTGATTATTTCCATGAAATTAAACTATTTTTCACTTTTCATAAGGTGTGATATCAGTGCACTGCAATTTGGACAAAAACAGGACTTGGGCTGTGCCTGAGCACAGTTGGGGTACAAATGCTGACCACTGCACAGATAAACTATAATTTATGCCCAACAAAAGTCATGTCACTACACAAGGCCAAATAGTCCAAAATATTGAATGTTTGTTTCATAAGAATCTACAAGATATTACCCGAATAGACAAGAACCAGGGCAGTTAATAATTTGGCTAGGCTTTATGACAATGGGAGCTAGATGACTGTCAATACCTCGTCCTAATTCAGTAAAACTATGATCAGTGAGATTAATGTAATTGATTTTCAACTATCACTGATTCACTTCAAACAATGATTTCCAAAGTCACAAACTAATGTCCATTTTTTTTTGGTTTTGCAGGGATACCTTAGTATCAACTTTAAAAGAGTGTAACAATCAGCTGGATAGTGACAACTTTCAGGTAATAAGGGTGCGAAGGCAGCACATATGGCAGGATGCACTTAGAGCTTTCTCCAAGAGCATTTTTCATGCACACAAATGTTTCCATATCCATTTTATTGGTGAAGAAGCCTCTGACCAAGGAGGTCCAAGACGTGAATTTTTTATGCTCTTGATGAACACCATTGCTGCAACATCGGGTATACTTGAGGGTGAGATGGGAAGAAAAGTGCTAACCTGTAATCCGGTACTGCTTTCAAATAGAGCTTACTACCAAGCTGGAAGGATGGTAGCATCATCAATTGTGCAGGGAGGTCCAGGAATTAGATGCTTGTCACCAGCAATTTACTTTTATTTGGCTGGGAAACCAGAATGGTGCTCTCCAAATGTAGATGACCTAGTTGAGCCAAGTGCTAGGGAATGTGTTTTGAAGGTATGATCCCAATATATTAGGGTAATTTAAGAATTGGTTAGACTAGTTCTAAGTTATGAGGATTGCAACGCAGCACAGTATAAAAAGATTTTGTAAGAGTCCAACTCATAATTAAACATTTATTTTACTTTATAACATGACTTACATAGTTTAGGGAAATCAACTTTTGGTCGTTGGGTCATCTGAGACGAGTTAGTTCAGCTTGTGGATGAGTAACTTTGCTAAAGAATTTGTCCACACGGACAAGCAGAGTTTATAGGTCAGTATTACATCATGCATAAGCATTGCAGGAGACTAAAATTCTGCCATTCAAAGTAGCATTCCGAGTGCATTTATTTTCTATCTTCAGACTTCCTGTTAGATATATTTCACATTTTGCTTCTAAAATAAAACTTATGATCTTCTTCAATCAGGGTGATAAATGAATCTAAACTTCGTATTATATTTATAGCATATCACTTATAGATTTGCATTTTTAGTGAAATATAACTTTGTGATACATTGAATTTACAGATACAAGCTGCAGGAGAGATGGAGTTTCCAGATATTATAGCAGAGGCAGCAGATGTTCTACTGTCGTATGGTATTTCAAAGCTAGCCTGGACACTCAATGAAAAGGCGCTTCTCATCAAAATGATTTGTGAATATACAGTAATTCACCGATGCAAGGCTGCTCTCGACCAGTTTGGAGAGGGTTTGCAGTGTAATAAGGTTCTGCATGAAAACATCCGCAAAAATCCTTTTGCATTCAAACCCCTGTTTACTGACCCACCTCAAGCATTTGGTGTCAAAGAGCTAAGAGAGCTTTATTCTGTATTATTTTCTCCTGTTGGCAGCAATAATAGAGCTGGGGAAGAAATTTCAATTATGTGGCTGGAAGAATTTTTGGACAATGTTGAAATGAAAACTGTTCCCATCAGGGCCCAAGACATCCTCCAGTTCATCACAGGCACAAATCAAATACCCCCCTGTGGATTTGAAAAGAAAATAGGGATTGAGTTTTTTTCCCAAGTAGCTGGTGAGCGGCGCTATCCTTATGCCTCAACATGTGCCTTGCAATTCTTTATTCCAAGAAATGTTGAGACATACAGTAAGATGGAAGAGTTGTTGATGGAGAGTTTTCAGGGGTGCCAAGGGTTTGGCCAAATATAAACAAAATTTAAAGTCTTTGCAGTTTTTTGAAGTTGAATGGAACATACCACAGTTTTGGAGTATTTGTGAAATTTTGATAGTATATAACTGCTTGTTTAGTTGTGTAGTGAAAAGTTACTGTTTACATTTATTACCAAGTAAGTATTTAGAGGCTATGATACAGGAGAATTTTGAATGTCCTTTTTTCAAATCTTAAAAGCATTCTGTATTTACTGAATGAAAATACTTGTGATCAGTAAATGTTACAATGAAATCAGTTTTAATTAAGACGTTGCTCTGACATTATATTATAGTGTTAAGTTGAATTTTAGTCCTGAGCATTTATCACTTTATCTTTTAAAGTTGAAAAAATATCCAGCCATGCCTTGAGTTGAATGTGTTGTAAGTCTTTTTTTTAATTGCCAGGAGGATCATCTCTATGGAAATATGTTCCCACACAACCCAATCTTTGCATTAGACAGTGGACTGTGTGTTACATTGTATACTTTACATTGTTGTTAACCTTATATTATTGAAATAAAATTGTCTTGTTCTTGTTATATTTCTCTTGTTCTTTTATCAATTAGGGATCCTGTCATTTTGAAAAAAAGGTTTTTTTCCCTTTTTTCACTATTTTCTCTTCACTGATAGACTGATTACACTTTTGGATGCCAATGTAGATCTAAGAATTTATGCTTGTCAGATTTACACTGTGTTGCAAAAAACATGAGCAGAGGTATTGTTAAAATTTTCCTTCCCTTTCTACGCTCAAAAACAGTTTTCTAGTGCAATGTCAAAAAATTTGCTGTATTCATGCAGAGATATTTTTCCCTTTTGAACTTAAAAATTAAAGGATTTGATTAATACCACAAACTTCTAAAAGGAAGCCCCCATTTTTATAAGCCCCTCCCCAAACACAAGCCCCCTCTTTTTGAAACAATAATCCACCTGCCATCCCCATGAAAGCACTTTTACAGCCTATACTTGGAATGGTGTATAGATCTGAACCAAACTGATTTTGAGGAGATGGGTGAAAATACAAATCACATAAACTAGATATAATAACAAACCTAAGTAATGTATATTTAAATATTTGCCTTGGGCTAGTTGCAAAACTTAGAATTTGTGATTTTTGAAAAAAGTTCTTGTTAAAACAAGTATTAAAATGCTACCAAATCAGGACCAGACAAATTTTGACTGAAGATTCAATCCTAGGATTTTTTGTATAAATTGGAACTAATGTATGTACTCAAAGTTAGGCTTGGCTAAATAAGATCTTTTAAAAAGTTTAATAAAATATGTTGCTGCAAGAGTTCTGCACAATATGAATAGTCTCTTAAGTCACCCCCAGGTGAAATGAAAACCCTTATGACTTTATTCACAAACGTTTTGTATAATTGAATGTTTTAATTATTTCAACTAGCCTTTGAGCTTTTTATCTTAACTAATTCATGTTCAATATACCATGAATTGTATCCTTGAAATGTACTAAAAGTTACATCACTCTCACTCTCTTGTAGCACAGTATGAAGGCTGAGTACTATCTAATAAATTCAACAAGAACAGAAGGGGCACAATATTTGTTATTACCGTCTGAGCTACTTGTGGAATTAATAAAATGGTTTTATGATAAATTAAAGACACCTATGGATTATCATTAAATATAATAATAATAATAATAATAATTATTATTATTATTATCATTATTATTATTATTATTATTATTATATAAAAAGAAATCTGTTTTAAAAGGCTCATCTTTTCATTAAATGTTCTTACTAGCTTAAAACCCCATACTACTTAATGTTTAAAAATAAAAACTGATATGTGCACAAGAAAATATTTATCACTAAGGAATTTTAAGCTGGTAAAAAACATCCCATGAAAACACAGCCATATTTTTAAGTACCTATTAAAGACATTGGAAGTTTTGATGGACATAAGGCAATGTTTTTTTAAAGAAAATATTTATGTATATTTTTTGTATAAAACTGGCAACAAAAATGTGCAGAAAATGAATGCCAACAAAAGTGTATTTCATTTGACTGGTTTGATACAGGACAAATATATGAATGTTACTAGTAGCTCACTTTTTTCAAAAACCAGCTATTGGAAAATTAAGGAAAATAAACACAGTTTACCAGATATTGTTTTTTTAAGTTTAATTACAAGAATAGACTTAATCCGCTGCCCTCAATGAGTCAGTCTTCTTGGAAAATGAGGTTCTTTGTTTAAGCTGAACATTCTTTCATATTTTTACCACATCTGAAAGAAAAAACCTTATTTCCCAAGAGGACTGTATTGGGAAAACATTGAGGGCAGCGGATTAGGTCTATTAAGATAAAATAGCCAAAGCTTAAAAATGACCCACTCGCTAGTCGAGACTTAAAACAACATGACTCACCCCAAAATTCTGAAATTCTGATAGTTCAACCTACTGTAATAAATTATTATTGACTGGTCACTTATCACTCGGCATCTGCCCTGTGAGCAACAGTTTTGCCCCCGGCTTAAAACAGGAGAAACAACTGCTTGCAGGGTAATTGACATCTGAAATACAAATGCAAGTAAGTTGTAGTGTTCCTCCATACTTTACTGATGTAAAACTCGTCTTTGTGTATTTAACACACTGATTGCATCGAATTAATTTTACTTTAAACTGCAACTGATAGTATTCTTTCATAGAGTCTGAGTGCCTCCCGCCAATGTGTTGGCTTGTGCAAATTCAGGGAATTCAAAACATATTTGAAGTATTCTTGATAAATATTTTCCTCATGTCTTTCGACTAAGTGGCACTTTGCATAGTCTAGCTCAGTTAAAGGAACCGGAATTATTAAATTGCTAACACCATCATGGCTCTCTGGTAATGCATATATTGCATTTGGTCTTCCAGATATAGTGTCATGTCTGGATTTCCGTATGTAATGTGTGTTCCAGTGGTCTAGAGATTGATTTAATTCTGCTTGTAACAACTCCGAAAAGCAAAACCACAGACATTCCTTTTGCAATGGATCACCTGTGTTCAACTTCCCCTGCTCTTCTAAGTCTTTAAAAAAGTTAATCCACCAACTGCTCCAGTTTTTCCTTAAGGAAGACCACCATGCCTCTATCCTTTGATTTCTCTGTGAGGGTACATACTGATGTGATTCCGGGTCGTTTACAAAAAAACAGTGGATACCAGCCATTGTCCCATTTTCTGTTCCAAGGTCTGTAAATAGGTGGCGTGGACAGCCGCCTAACCCGCTAACAGCATCCAGATAGTATGCAGCAATGTTATCTGGGTAGTTATTTGATCTAGTAACGTAAAGCCAAAGTACCTTACGACTGAATCCGTCGACACAACCGTGGATAGGGAATCCATACGGGGAGAGCTTATCATACCCGTCAGCATGCCAGGCACTATTAGGGCCTGGATTACGGTACTCTCGTCTTCGTAGTTTATGTGCTTTCCTCTTATCCACCCCATCTGGATCTAGTTCAAGTATAAGATTCTGTACAACTAATCGTGGAACAATTATTCCCCTAAGTCTGAGAGAATGCCAAATTGATCTGTATCCAACACATGAGTTTGAACCATCTAGAAGTTCCACTACAGCTTGCCTCACTTCGTCTATATCGAAAGCGACATTTTTTCTCGATAAATTCATCGTTTTCAACCGCCTTTTAAGGGAACTTAAACTCATTTCTATTCCAAATTCCCTCAGCAGCAATCCCCTCATTTCTTCATATTCATATCCTTTGTAAAACAGAAATTCTATTGCTTCCTCTTCGTAATTCTTGTCTATCGCCGCCATTTTAAATATCGAGCATGCGCGAATTCAACTTCAGGAAATTTCCACTTCCGCCGCAAGAGCCAAGATTTCTTTGTGTTGTGCCGTGGGTTCGTTGTGTTTTGCCGTGGGTTCGTTGTGTTTTGCCGTGGGTTCGTTGTGTTTTGCCGTGGGTTGGTTGTGTTCTGCCGTGGGTTGGTTGTGTTCTGCCGTGGGTTGGTTGTGTTCTGCCGTGGGTTGGTTGTGTTTTGCCGTGAATCATGGTATCGCCGTGACACTTGTGGGCCACCGTAAGAATCAGTCCCTGTGTGTGCTGAATTTTCTAAAAATGTTTACAATTATAATTGATTTTATGCACAGGAATAGTTAATTATTTCAAAATTTAGACGTCAGTAACAAATGATTAACGTTTTACGGTATGACGATAATGTAAAATGTTTTAAACATGTTTAAGATTTTAAAAAAATCTTTCTTTTTTTTGGAAAACTTATTTCGTAACAGTTTGAAAACTAAAAGCGTAAGAAAAACGTTTTTAAAAAAACTGGGTAAATATAAATTATAATTAATTATGCAAACTGTACTTGCGCGCCAAATAATTAGCAATTCTTTTTGTGCTTGAAACGATCGTTGTTTGGTGTGTTTGAATTTATTCTTATGCGACGTTACTTAAATTTTAAACTCAATATATTTACCCTTACTCTACAAGCAGCTGGGACCACAAACCTTTTCGTTTTCCCGCTTCGCTATTGTGTTGATGACTCTCCAAAGACTGCTCTATTCTTTTAAGAACTTCAATGTTACTTTTTATGTTTTTTTTTTGTGCTCCTCTCAGAGCCTCTTGTTTTCTTCGACAAGAGCGTTGTTGCTCTTTATAAGCTCTTCAAGCGACACCAATCGTCAGATAGACTAGCTCTAACGTTAGTGAGAACTTGTACTGCTGCTGCCGTGGCTCGATCTGTTTTTATTTGCTGACTCGAGGCTAAATTGATTTTAAGTTGCAGAAGGTTTCTGATATGAAAAACCTGACGTAACTAGTTCCAGAAAAATGAGATTTTGTGGATACTAGAAGTGAACAGCATGCAGCTCAGTTCAAAGACGTCCTGTTCAACAGAAAAAAAACCGAAATTTGATCATTTTTTTGCCCACATGCTGTCATGGCGAAGCAAGGTTGAGGATGTATTTCTCGCCAAGGAACTACTGAGGTAAGGGGTAATTTAAGTAAAGTTCGTCTTTATTTGATTCGTATTCGTAATTTTTGGTCATAACTGAGCTTTTCAAATTGTAGTTCTTCTCTAATTATTAAATTAAATCTATAAAAACTCACGTGTTAGTCATGTACAATCGAGAAATTTTTAAATTTTTAAAAGAATATATCTTTTAATAAACCGCGTAATTGATGCTAAACTTATTTCTAATTCGTTTCCTTTAATATTCTGAATAATTTCAAACAAATCGTGGTACTAATGTTTCCTAATACTACCTTTTCATTATATCTCCTTCTATTCACTTCTATTCCAAGTAGAAGCAACATACTTGTTTTATAAATGTAATACTATCGGAGTTTCTATCCGACTTAGCAAAACTGCATGTCTTAATTACACAGAAAACTCTTCTCTTTTATTTCAGTTTTGGAGTATAAACATTAACGTAATTCAGAAAACCTCGCCATGTACTTTAATCTCAAAGTAGCTATATATATATGCAAGTGCAAATCGAAAAAATTCAGTCCCAACGTCTCCGTAGAGAACTATAAATTTAATTTACTGTGAGCTGGATATATATTTGTAACACTACCAGGTTTAAATTCAGTTGTTAGAGTCAAGTACAACTGTGTTTTAAATTTTCAAATTTGGTTTTAAGAGTTTAATGTTGCCACATGAAATCCTTTTGTATATTCATTGGGTAGTATATTTGACAGGTAGTATTTAATATTTGTATCCATTAAACATTACACAAAACAATTGATATTATTATTTTTTAGTTTTCTTCCATCATTTCAAGAAATGGGAAAGCACAACAAAAGCTATCGAAAGGAATACTTAAACAAAAGGAAAAAGAAGAAAAAGGAAACTCAAATGTTATTGAAAGAAGATAAAGGTATTACTGAAAATGAAAAGTCAACTGACAGTCCAAGCTGTGATGAGAGTACCAGTGTTGATGACAGCGGAGAAAGTAGCAGTTTTGCAGGGTGTCAAGCGAGTCCTATATTCCTATAAAATCCTATTTTTTCAGACCTGTCCTGTAAAGTCCTATAAATTGAGCAAA
>JAODFW020964040.1:0-18021 GCA_027575235.2 Palythoa mutuki
CTTTTGCGCAACTCATTAGAGCCATTGTGAAGAGTAATGCCGCTGATTTGCATGTTGCGAAAAGAATGTCCTGGGAGATTAAAATGCCGCGCGACTGGTTTAGAAAGTGAAAGATCATTGGGTTAATTGGCGTATTTAAACACCTCACACCATTTTGAAAAAATGCTACAAAACTAACGCTCATAAAAAAAAAAACCCCAAAACAACAACATGGCCTCTAAGGGCCTGTTCACATGGAAGTGGGGTACCCCAGCAAGCCGGGGTTGATAAATTATTGCTTTCACATGCATTTGACAACAAGGGGACCTGGGGTGGGGTGCATTTCTAGTTATTGCGTGGTCGCTAAGTAAACACAAAAACCAAGATGGTGAGCAGAAGACATATTATAGCGACAAACGCTATTTTCCTTTCCTTGGCGTCCTTGGCTGCTGCTTTGCAGCTGTGTGGCTTGATTTTAATATATTTGATTTCTGAATAAAAATCATAAATATAAATAAATATAACTCGTACAGAACGTTTATACAAAATGGCTTCAAAATCTAAGAAACGTAAGATCAACGGCGAAAGCTCTGTAGAAACAGCGGAGATACAATCATTCTTGAGGTGGAAGTCATGGTAAGTTTTCTCATTTATGCACCGTTGATTTGTTTGCCCGAGCTGATAAACTAAACTTTTTTCACTAAGGGCACTGTGTAATTACGAATATTTTGAGGAAAGCGTAACGGAAGTTATAAATATGTAATTTTACAGCTAAGTTCATTGATATGTTATACAACTGGAACATTTTCAAAATTCAATAAAAAAGTGTTATATTTAAACCTTCTGTAATTTAATTAGTCCACTCTTGACTAATTAATATAATATTGTTATATATGCAAACAAATTATCAATATTGCATACATTACATCTAGATCTTAATTTTCACTTGTATCACAGAAATATCAGGACCATATTACAGCCCGTAACAGAGAAGATGAGTCTCTCCTGGATTCTGTTATTTCTCTTTTAGAGCACACTAGTGAACTTGTCAATCTATTTAATGACAGGCTCTACATAAATTCTAAAAGTGATTCAAGACTGCAGAAACTGAATAATTTTTACAGTTGGATGTGTCTCTGCGAAGAAAACACTAGAGGCAATAACAAAGAATTTATCTCAAGCAAATTATGGTTGGATTTACAATCCATGTGCCTACATACAGGGCTGCATCAAAAACTTTGTCCGAACTAATTTCACATAATTATTAGTTCTAAAGCAATTATATAAAACACAACAATACTCTAAATATATTATTTTGATACCCATGGCAAATTTTAATTGTATTAGGACAATAGCTTTTAATATGTACATTTTTGATAAGAAACATCGAATAAAATTTGTATGACTTTCAATTTCAATGAAAGTTTCGAAATTCAAAGAAAATTACAAATGAAAAACATTACTTTGAATACTACTCGGGCTCAGTTGGAATGTCCACAAATCACGCTTCCAATCATGCTACTTTTCTGGGTTAAAATTTCCGCAATGTATCCATATTTCACATCAATCTAAAGCTACTGAACTGAACTATGCAAAAAGGGCGCCATTTTTGGCTTTATCGACAAAATCTGGCCGTTAGAGTCAAAACCTTTCACTATTAATACCCAAAGGACTTTTTATGCCTGAAACCGCCATTTGCAAAACGTGGCCCATGCCTTGGGGACCCACTGGGAGGGCGGTTTTCGCCCCAGTGTGTATATTTATCAAATAACTCTGACAGTCTGTACTTTGCTTATCTCGCTTGGTAAAAAATATAATTCCCGGTATAATGCCACAGCAGGAACATGTACTGATCAGATCAGTTGGATTTTCACTGGCACCTTAAGTTTGTTGAGGGAGAAGGGATTTTTGTCAAAGTAGGAAACGAACGACTCAAAACGGAGAAAGACGAGCTGACCTAGGGGGTAGTAAAGGTCGAAGTTCCAAGCAAGGCCTTGAAAGTCACAGGCAAGGCTATGTCGCCAAAATATAATATTATGGTAAGTGAGATGATACATTCAGTAATCACTAAACAGCTAACAATCATAATTACTGCTTAAAGTTTTTTTTTATTGCCTTGATCTTTACATTGCACCAGCTTGCTTTGGCGCCAACAGTAGTTTGTTGAACTGAGTATGTCTTTTGTTCTTTTACCGCAAGGTCACAGTGGGATATCCATGGCCATGTGTAACAACAAAGTTGTTCACATCCTCAACTGAACGAGCCCAATAGGCCAGTAGTACCTAGTAGCCAGTATCTTGCCAGCAGCTAGAATTTTTTTGTTAGCTGGAGATCAGGTACAAGGAAGATATTTGCCACATGTATATTAAATTTAGGTAGAGTGAACTGTAGTTTTGTTCAAGTTTACAGTGGTATGATTGATCTGTGATTGCAAATCGAAGTTGACCACAAATTCCCATTGAAAAATACAGAAGGCTATAATTGTCTACAAAATTTCTTTATTGGCTCTAGCCCGCATATTTGCAGATTGTGTCTTTGTGACAGGGTTGACTTCATTTCATACACTGACCGATTAGCAAACTAACAACTATTCCAAATGTCCTGCACCAACCATGGATGCTAGGAAACTAGTGCTTCGACAGACGAGACTTTTCTAAAACTGAAAGGATGGCATTTAATTTTTTTCAATATCATATTTAGTGCTCGAGATATTCATTTTTGAATATTTAATTTGATGAATCATAACTAGTTATCTTTGTTGACTTTTTTAGTAACAATTTAAGTACTGTTTTTTGCAAACAATTTCAAGGTAATGCCGATGAAAGTTGGCAAGGTGAATATAGAGAGAAATGCTTTTTAGTTTTAAACATTAATTTTTAGTCTCAAGCAGTCTTCACAATATATTGATATCACTTCTAATTTTAAAAAATGGATTTTCATATTTTTAATTCGTATGGGATACAGTTTCTTAAAGCCCATTCTCATGGAAATTATTCACTCGCTGTCTGGGAGAGAACTTGTCAGGTCAAGCAATCATTCAGGCATACCGAATAAGGTCAACAAGAGTCCACATTAGATTAGTTCCAACTGCTGAGCCTTCTATTTAAAATCCAGGTCCCTCACACTAAGTCTAACGGCCCAGAGTTGGATGAAGACACTGTTCTTCAAACACCTCATTCATTAGAAGAAACCAACGTACGCAACGACAAGGGCCCAAACAGTGATTTAGACGAACCACCTGTGCCCCCCCCCCCCTCCCCCAGGCATCAGATATTATGGATATTGATGGTGATGATAATCCTTTCGCGCCAGAGAGAGAAATGTCTGATACACAAGACAGATTACTAACAACCAGAAGGTGCGTGCACCGATTTTCAAGTTTTGAGAAATTCTCAGTAAGTTTATTACTCTAAATAATTTAACGTTTAATTCATTTACTACAAGAAATTTTTTTCTAAAAAATACTTAGAAAATGTTACCTCCACTACCTCCTCCCACTTCTCCAAAGACAACTCACCCAGAAATGTGTTTTTACAACTGCTATTTCTCTGTGCATAAGTGCGTTCACTGAGGCTTTGTAAGCTTTTGTCCCCTTCTCAGTTACTTGATCACGCTAGTAAGTGACTGTCAAAGTCTTCATTTTAATGTTGAGACTCTTTTCAAGTTTTAGGGATTTTCAAAATAAGTTACTATAATGTAGATTTTTATATAGATAATATGGAAAAAATGTTTCCTGAATCCTCTTTTTACTTTACTATTTTTATACCTTGCCATATTCAATTTATTGCTATAGAAAAGAGACTGATTCTAATTAAATATCAGTACCTTGATCATATAACTAGAAGATACCTACATGGAGTGTTTATTTACAAAGACGTATTTTAAAGAAATGTTGGTTCTAGGATATCGTGCCATGTTTAAGATGGTAAATTGCTTTTATTAGCAATCCATGCCACGGCTAATTTGTTAATTACAACTAACTTAATTTAATATCAGTTAATGTACAATATTAAGTTCTTAAAAGGTTTACAATTATTTTATACTTTACTCCAGGCAATCTGTATTCATTTTAATGAAACAAAAAATAAACTGAATGTTTTAGGTCTGTTGCATTCTGAGGAATTGACGCTTTAGAAGTTGTGCAAAAATGTGCAGTGCTATGGCGGTCCTATTTTCCTCTGCGAAGTTCACCTCTAAATTTTGGTCGGATTTTTAATTTCTTGATGAAAGATACTAAACGTGTGAGACTAGGCATTCAGAAATTCGCCCACCATTGTCACATAAAGAGCTAAACTTATGCTCGTTTTTACAAATTCTGCCAAAAATCTTATTCGAATGTTGTAACTGATTGGCCCAGTGCATGTCACAAATGCATAGTCAGAGTGGGCATTTGACATTTTGCTCGAATAAAAGGCAAGTTCTCAGTGACACTCAGGAACTCTATGAACATGCCTGGCAGTTTGGTGGTATTCTAGTAATAGTGACATAACTGAAAAAACCTGTGTTGGGAATTCTGCAGAGTGGCAATTAGGTTGAAGAATGTAGCTTAGGTTTGATATCTGAAAGTCAATAAAATCTTTGTGAAGTTACTTTGGCCTGTATTATTTGTAAATTATTTCAGGGATCAGTGGTTCAAGTTCTTTGATGATATAATTATGCCACATTTCTACCATCTTGTTCATCTTCAGAAATAAACTCGATGTGTCATATTATAAACAGAATAAATGCTTGACACATCACAGTTTCTCTCTCTCTCTGAAGAAGAACAAGTTGTTCTGTGTCATATGTATTGTTTCATGGATTAGAGGTTAATTTGGGTCCAATGAAAACAATGCTCAGTCCGACAGGACTGGACAGGCTTGGCCAAGGAGGGAAGGGGGGGGGGGGTAGCGGTAGTATACCTAAAAAAAATATATACCAAAATACTCAAAATTCTTTCCGATATACCCAAAATAAATCGAAGTGCTGTATACTGCTTACCCAAAATTTGCAAGCGATATACCAAATATTACCCATAATTAGGCTAAAATATACTGCATATCCGATTTAAAAAGTCTCTGTATACTGTATACCTAAAAACTCTGGCCGACCCTGACTGGGAGCAAGTGCTTGTACAAGAATCGTTGTTAAAATGTCGTTCCACTCCACTGCAGTTGCTGAAGAAATTCTGAATACGTATGATAATGCATTGAGCATTATGACTACATCTACGCCAAATGCAATAGTAAGATCCGCTTCAAGCACGTTTGTGTTTGAATCTCTGACAAGAAACTCAACAACGTCAAGGCAGAGAAGCAGAGCCAGAGGCAATAAACCTATCCAATTTTTCAAACTTCGAAGGCCACAATGCCATTGACATCAAGTTTGAAAGATCGGTTGGTGGCAAAGGGATGGTTGTTCTTCAGCAAAAATTTGCGCCACACCTCAAGGGTGTTTCAAGGTATGGGTTCTAATCATTGAATCAAGCATCTTTCAGTCTGGAGATAAACATAATATACTTTTATATGACAAAATGCGCATTATTTTACAAATTAGATATTCAGAATATTATCGAATTATTTTTTCTTTATATTATATTTTTGGTCGCACGATGCAAACCAGTTGTAGTACTTTCTCAGAATTACAAAGAAGATTCCCAACTGTTTCTAGAGGGAGGGCAAATAGAGACAGCAGGTACAGTAGCTATTCTTCAAACTTCCTGGCAAGCAGGGCGATCTGTTAGTCAACCCATGGGCTCAGAAACAGTTTCAAAAGATGTAGTTGTGGAAAATGGAGCTGAGAAAATTCCGACAAGAGCAGAAAAACTTGATTTAGAGAGAAGTGGAAGATTTATTTCAGGTGTTTACATCAACAGAAACTGGGATGCAAGTAAGCAAAGAATTCGAATTACTAATGACAGGAGATTTGGAGTGCTTGGGCTTTGAAATAGTGAAGAGCATTGGAGGCACCATTTTGACAGCAAATATCCCAGCAGGAAAATAAATAGATTCAAAGTTACTGTTGAAATCTATTGCTCCATTTGGAAACATTATTTGAGACTACTGGAGGAACTTCCAACAGGCAACAAGGAACTTTAGTAATGATCCGCAGCAGGGTGCCCGCACAATAAATATTTTGTTCCAAAATGTGTGCTTAAATAAATTCATTATTGGATATACTGTTACGAAGGTGTGAAATTCGAATTTTTTCCTACTCTTTTCTACTTTCCAATTCGACTTTACAAATTTTTTTAAAACAGGTTGATAGATTCTGAATTAAAACATATAATTAAGCGAAAATTTTTCAAAATTGTATTGGGCAACGCGAGTTGTGAGGTCTAGAATCGCACATGAAGGCCATAAACTGCATCATATCAATTATCACCACCAATGTGTTACAGGACAATAGCTAAATAGGTGAGCTCTTACAGCTAGTTTAGGAGTATCCGTATCACACGGTTTATGTATAAAGGATAAAGAGTAAAAAAACTTTAGTGTAAAGGTAAATCAAAACAGCAATATAACATGCAACAAATTTTAATAAACTCCATATGCTGGTCTGTTCACAAAAGGAAATTGCTGGACACATACAAGAACATTTTCATAATTTTTGTTACAAAAGGGATTGAACACACAATTGGATAATAAAAATTTTAGTTCAAAAATGTTCAAAGTTCAAAACCACGCATTATCAGAGCGATCACTGTCCGTATTTGCTTGTATGCTAACTCGGGCGTGTTATTTTTCTGTCTTGTAGTTTGACCACCCGACTCCTAAGTTGATTCTCCACTTTCTTAAACATTTCAGTATTAATTCCCATTTCAGTTTTAACCCTCTCTTGCACAGTTCTGTTACAACAGCCCCCTGCTATCAAGTCAATGACATATTTCAGCAGTTGCCGTCATGATTTTCATTTCCGTCAATCCATCGTTGAAAGGCTAAATGCTTCTTAGGGAATTTAGAAATATTTCTCTAGAGCTTCCTAAGCGATGGAGTCTACAGTATAAAAATGAATGAACTTAATTTAGAATGGCTGTAGAATCCGCTGCACACAATTTGTTACTTGAAAAATTATCAACAAATACAACTGCTGTTCTGGATTTTCGTTTTATTCATTTCCGGCGTGCATGTGAGCTCTTTCATCTATCTGGACTCATAAATACTTTCAAAGTGCCGTGACAAACATCTTACTTACCGATATTACCTGTGCTTGATTAGCTCCGTCATCAAGATCAGCGTCTGACTTTCTTTAGACATTCCTTTATAGAATGGGCAAAAAATGCAGTTTTCAAATCAACCCGAATGCAAACTGCACACACAAGCGCCAGTAAACTAGTATTTCCGCATTGAAACTATCAATATACTTTCAGTATCGTCTACTTGTTTACCTCTGCTCCATAGTAACATCTTGTAAAACCTATTTCACTCACACGATTTCAGAGATAGGGCAAGGTATAAAGGCAAACAAACTTTCGAGAACACTTTCCACACAATTGGCCTTTGTATCACAATGAACTTGTGAATTCTTTACTGATTACGAAAATAGATCAGGGTATTCAGAGGGTGCGAACTTTTTGTAATGTTTGGATTGTCTTAGAATTTGTTATTGAATATACATATAGTGCTGTCGTTTTGCGAGGAGAGCAATGGATGTACCATGCTCCATATGGTTTCAAGTGTCTTCTCAACTTATCCGACTTGTCCAGGGTTGCAGCAACGTGTATCCGCTGGTGGCTAATTGTTTATGGCAGTGTTTTTTTAGGGAGCACTTGCGGGATTCTGAAAGGTTGGATTTGAATGACTCACATTACATTTATCTTTATGTTCACGTTATAATGTTCCGCCAAGTAACGGATCTTAGATTGTCATCCACAGAAATAACGAACAGATACCTGTTACAAACTATACCATGGATTAAATATCTATAAATTGCTGATTGCCAACACCTCGACCAAACGACAATCTTCAAGGCAAGAACAAACCTGTCAGAACTTGTGAGGATTGATATTTCTAACACAAATTTCAGCGTTTTAGCGGTTCCATGTCTTTGTTCCTGTTCTGAGCTGCTACAAATTATTATGTATGGTATAGAACTATTGGCACAATTAATCTGACCTTGTATTCTCTCTATTGTGATTGTTTATTATATATATCATAAGCTGCACAAAAAAGGAAGCCTTTTTTATAAAATCGATGTCTTAACTCAAAGAAATTTGCCATCAGCCTTTTTCTGTGCTTTTATAATCAATTATACTTTGAAATATACCTGTGAGAAAATGGTAGTTGCAATTGAGATGAACAATGATAATATACAAAAGCATTGTGAGATGGCATAAATTTTTTTTTTGGTTTGACTGCACATGGACATCTAGATACGTTTATATGTTAATACATGAATAGATATATCTTTTTACCTTTTTACATCTTTACATCTTTTATTGTAAATATAATCATATGTATTTCAGTCGTTGTAATCTCGAGTTTTTCAAATCACTCAAGCTTACTATTATTATGTCCACAGCAAATTTCCATTACAATAGACAAAGATTGTGCCAGCTGTTTCCTACGTAACAAACTATGGCAAAAAATAAAATAAATTGCTATTTTCTATATTCTTTTTCAGTCTTAACATAAAATATAAAATTCATCTTAATCAGATCAGCCAGCTATTTTCCAGTTTTGAGGTTATTGCCAACACGAACCCAATGAATGGCCTTGTGGGAAATATGAGCAAAGTGCGTATTTAATACTGATTTCCTCTCACCAGCTTTGAAAAAGTTATGTTCGACCAGTTAAAGGTTGAAAGCTTTGCTGACCTCATCAAGGTACATTATCACACCAGTGTTATGATAATCGCGACCATTATCTCCAAAGTTGAAGCAGTAAATAGTACATATAGTTATTTTCTCTCTATATGTGTATATATGGATCGCTCAGGGTTTTTGCTACATGTATTTGATTACATTGATTACACATAGTGCAGGGTTCAAAATAACGTTCAAGAAATGGTGGTAGAATTTCAGTATTGTAGGGACAAGTCATTTGAGTCGGCCAAGCCAGCTCTCAAACGACTATGGGTTGTGTACATCACCAAAAACTGTAATCACTGAGGTGATGTGGTCAGATGACGTAAGAGCTGACGAAAAAACTATGAAGGAATGTTGCAAAGTTTATCAGCCTCAAAACAAGTTGCTTGTAGACCAGGTATTGTTTTCATTTACAGGTAAATGGCACAAATATAAAAAAAATTAACCAATGGTTGAAAGGACATTTACAATAATCTTTCGACATAACAGCTTATCATTTACCATGTATTTTAGGGTTACATGTATCTTTCATCAGTTGTGCACGGTTATATTGTACTATGTATCCTATGACATAGGATTCTTTCCACGTGTGTGAACATAGAATACTGAAGGAAGTATCAAAGAGGCATCCAGACATTAACATTTTTTGGACAATTGTAAAAAAATGCGTTCTGTAAATTCCATAAGGGCGGTAAGAACTAGAATTTTATACCTATTAGTCTCAGTACATAGACTCTTTAGTCTCACAAAGTAAAAATGTTTTTTAAAACGTTATTATTCCAGTCAGTCATTCTGGCTACTTATTCAGCTGACATGGCCAGTTTGTTTGCCGGTTAGTTAAATAAGGAAAGTGCTTATGTATTGTAAAGTATTCTTTTGTTCTTTTTTATGTTAAGGAGCATTTTAGAAATTAATAGCAGACGAGGATAAATAAGTATTGAACTGACACACTTGCCCTCATTTGATTCTGAAAATGACTTTGTACAGGTTTTCAGTCACAACTAAAGACAACACTCCTCAGGACTACACTACCCCCGAATCTCACACAACACGATATAGCGTTACTCCAGGGCTCTAACCTGTTGTCTACAAAAGCATACATTTTTTTATTAGTTGTCATGACCTGTTTCTGTGATTTCGTACTAAATACAGAGGGTTGGATAAACGAAGCCGAATATAAATCATGGTTCATTAAGTGCACAGAGGATTTCAGCAATTCCACCTCGGACACTCTCAGTGAGGATCAACTCATCCAGACAGTGGCACCTCTGGAAGAATCGTGTTGCTGTAGTACATGTGAGAGATTGTATGCATTCTTATAGAATCCTCAAAATCGTGTATTGTTGATTTCCTACTCCCGCAAAGACAGACACCATGTTTACAAGTGCTTGGCAGATAATGCAGATACCATTCATAAGGAAAACCACGGTCAGGGAAATATGATAGAGGAACTTCCTGAACATCCGCAATCCCAATGCCATGAAAACTACTTTGCAGCATTGTGTAAAGCCAGGTAAGAACAATCGATAATATTTTTTACTTACATGGTATCATAAATGATCTAAGTAATTGTAGAACAAACAAATAAATCAGTTTGGAATTCATAAATATATTCGTTTAGAAGTTTCAAAAGAAACGCGAACGTGTAGAAAAGGAAAAGAAATAAAAAAAGAACAGAAATGTATCTCTTTGATCTCTCTTCTATATTGATCTGATCTTCTTCCTTTCTTGTCCCCAGTTTTTTCTGATTTTATAACAACAACAACAATTTTATTCATAACACTCGTGATGTAACATAAAAAGTTACAAGAAGATTATTTTACAAAATTTAGATTGCAGGCAATCCATATCAAACGTCTTTATTTTTCATTACTCCAGTTATCGATCAGGTTTCAGCGGGAAGTGTTTTTGTCCGGTCGTCAGAGGGCAGACAAGATGATCGTGTGAACAAAAGTCGGTGATGTAATGAAAAACCAAACAGATGATATTGTGGTTCGCAGTCTATGGGCACATTATTCCGCCAAAAAATTGTAACTTGCATTGCAAAGGTTGTTTTGAAAATCAGTTTAGGTGAACAAGACATGCATTCAAACCAAATGGTGTGCGCACTACAACAGTGGTGCACCATGGTTAATGTAAAAAACCTGCCCAGTTCCTTCAAGTCGCGTTCGAGTAAACATCAAAGATCTCTCGTGCAGCGTGCCGCCCTGCTTTTGTATCAGTGCTTGGGCATTAACTGCTTGTTTCCTTTCATAAAGAAAAAAATCTACAAGGAAAAGAAAACACAGACATCACTAAAAAAACTATAGCAGTAGATGTTTCGTGTTGGATACATAAAGTGCTCTATATTTCTTTGAAAGAGTATGGCAATCAAGAAAAGTGAGAAAAATAACGAATTACTTATTTCTCAGGATTTCTTTTTAATGAATGAATGACAAATGTTAACACTGCTTTTGCTCTTCTAGATTACCAGAACTTCTGAAAAGCTACATTAACCTATTAGCATGTACAAATGTTACGCCGTATATAATTTGACAACCTGAAGTTGCCGGCAAAACAAGAGAAAAACCCGCGAAGAGAGAGGTGAGAGTCGAATTCTCTTGACTGGAGAAATCATTTCAATTTAATAGGCCAAAATATATAAAATGTTGGTTAGTTTCCATGCTTGACCACGATTTTTTTTATTTTCCCTTTTTTATTTTTAAAGTGATCCCGTTCTTAGAAATATTGTGCGAAACTGTCCAGAACTGTATTTTTTGCCTTTTAGGCTGTTCATTATTTTAGAACTGAAAGGATGTGACGTGACAAAAAAAGAATTTTTAGGTTACATGGGTTTTCAAAGAAAATAAAAGTAAATGATATTATAATAATAAAACTGACCGACCATATTTTTCGAAAAGGATGCTAACCAACTATTTCTTTTTATTCGGCCATATTCTAGAGTTCGAAAACAACAAACCTTAACTTCAGAAGCCAATGCTGTCACCATAACTAACGATGTTGTTGAATGCATAAAAGTTTGCAAATCGTTAAATATCAAGTACATGGTTTCACTGGCTGACGCACAGATCACTTATTTAGTAGAAAGTGGCAGTGCAGACTTCGCCGTCTCAGAAGATTGTGAGTTGTTAGCCTATATGGTTGCAAGGAGGTTTGTGTTCAGTGATGAGATCAGATTATCTATTTATATTCAGAACCCATGCTTTGCAAAGCTTTCCCCCCTGATAAAACAAAATTTCAACCTGAATGAAATGTTTTTCCACTGATAAACATATTTTTCAACGGGTGACATTTTTTCTCCCTGGTAAAAAAAAAACTTTCACCTGGAATGAAAATGTTTTCCCCTGACAACATTTTGGAGACACGGTAGTATGGTCCATAAGGATAGTTAAGTTATCCTAGGAAGTAGCAAGGAATGCTCCAAAAAAATAAGTCGGAATTTTTTAAATAGCTTATCTATTATTAATAATAAAAGAGAACAGTTATGTTTCAACACCAATTAAATGTGTATATTTTATTATGATAATTTCATTGAAGATGCTGCAGGACCCATCCTTGGGGTAAGTGAGCCCAGGCAATGATGAAAGTGACTTGGAAAATCCAAATTACTATGCAATGGATACTGAAGAGCCACAGCCTGCAATTGTTCCCCCAACATTGAAACTAACTCTGCCCAATTTTGTAACTGTGGACCCTCCAGATGCAGTCACTGATGAAACCAGCCTGGAATCAGGTGACAGTTATCAAGAAAGTGGCAATCAGTCAAGGATGGAACTGCACAACGTTATGATTTTAGGTTGATTGGCTTAGGTGAATCATGAAAGCATATACAAAGTGTTCTGATTTCATGAGCGTGAGTGTGGTCTCATTTGTTAAAATGTGCTTTTTGTTATGCATTGTTGAATGGCACATGTCTACAACTGTTGTTTCTCAGTTCTCATTTAGTTAAATTCTTATTGTGTGAGGGTAATTAAAACTAATCTCACTTGCCAAAAATATTTCGGATATCATTAATTTATGGACATTACTTCGATCCCGCTTTTTGGGTATCAAATCTTTGATTGGCTCATTCTCTGCATTCATTCATTATTGTCAGGTTCATTACTGCATGTTATGTAAATACCTTTGTCAATTCTTGCCTTAACTCGTAGCAAATCGTAATTGAATTGCTTGTCTTTGTATGGTTGATTGATCTGTTCTCAATCCAAGTCGAGGACAAGAACCAATACGTGGAATTCCTGCAAGATTTGGTGTATGAGTGGCGCTATGCCTCTCCTTAAGGACAAGACGCTCTTGACACAGTACTCAGTGCCCACAACCGTTTACAGAACATCTGTGTCTGTGATATATGCAAGAAGCTGGAGGAAATTGATGAGTCTGGTGAACGGCTCGTTCTGGGGCTTTCTTTATCACCGCAACAGAGAGCTCATGCACACCATGTGTGTGAGCTAAAGTTCAAGAATATCACCCACAAGACCAATCATGTCGGGGATGCCTTCGTATTGATCTTCAAAAAGAGAAAGGAACACCCATCTCTCGGTAGCATTCAAGATTTTGTCAAGATTTTGTCAAGTGTATTACTTTTGTCATGTGTATTACTCAAGTTTTCTCGAAGTTGAAGCTTGCTATTTTGCAAGTCGTTGTGCCTTTTTCTGTTACATGCTGTAGGACTGTCTGCATGTGGAAGGAAGGCTACGTAAAAGCTGTCTCGGTCAAGCCAAATGTTTAAGCAAGACACGCCGGGCTAGAACCCAATCGAATCCAGCATTCTAAAATCGTGTATAGCTAGGAACGCCTGCCTGTTATATTTGTTGCCTAGTGATGTATTCGATTGGAATGGCGAAAATCAAACGAACACTCTACGAGTATTGACGTAAATTCCCCGACAAATAAAGGTAAACCTTTCGTATGTTCAGGTAAAATTCGGAATCAAAGTCGATCTATTATCGATTGTCATATATGGCAAGTTTGGCGGGCAATGGACAACTTCCACGGCTGAAAAGTTCATCTGCTTTCTTGTCAACCTTTCGCACAACTCAACCTATTTACTGAAGATTGGCATCTTAAGTCTGACACGCACAGTTTTCATGTAACAATAACAAGGGCATTTCAATAGACAGAAAATGGTGGCTTTCCTTTACAAACAAAGCATTGATGCATCTGTAGTCAGTACACAGAATCAAATTGTACCATCCAAAGTTCTTCATAACTAGAACATGGGTGAGGCCTAATGGCTGGTAGAGTTTTGACTGATGTCTTGTATTAATATGTCTTCATTAATTATGTTTACATTTTGTTCTCTCCATACGTGGAAACTTTTTTCTTACTCATGTACATTGAATAACATTTTTGAGGTCTATTTTTGGTGGTAAAGCATTGGTTTATGTTTGGCAAAACAAAAAAAAAACAACAACCACATATCCATCAACATACCTTGTGACCAAGGGAGAACGTTGCACCTTTGTTGTTTTGATGGTGTAAACCAGAGATCCACGAGGGTACCCAAGATTCCAAGCAGCAGACCGTGCATGTAGTCCACAACAGTGCCAGCAACAGTATCATGATGCTCTAGGGACAGGATCAATGAATAAGCTTTCACTCCCCTTACCTAAAGAAAGTAAAAAGATTAATCAAACAAGTTTACTAGCACCAATTTCATTGATAACTAACATTTCAAAACTATTGTTAATTTTGGTTCTCCAGGTTGGGGGTTGGGCGTGGGGCCAACACCCCCACCCTGTAAAAAATGTCTTGTTACATAAATATCAATCACAGATAGGTTACAGTGATGCAGACTGGGCGTCATCAACAGATGACAGACGTAGTGTAAGTGGGTACTGTTTCAGTTTGAGTAGGAATGGACCCCTAATCTCGTGGAAATCAATGAAACAGCCAACAGTGGCTCTTTCATCATGTGAAACTGAGTACATTGCCCTAGCAGCAGCAGTCCAGGAGGGTCTTTATCTTTTGCAGTTGCTGAATAGTATTGGCGAAGTAGTTGGGCCAGTTTCTATCTTTGAGGATAATCAAGGTACGATTGCTTTGTCTAAGGACCCAGTCAATCGCCAAAGATCAAAACACATAGATGTAAGGTACCATTTTATCTGCACTGTGCAGAGGTTAGGAGAGGTAGTTATCAAGTACTGTCCTACTAACAGTATGGTAGCAGATATCATGACAAAACCAGTTACAAAGTTTAAGTTGCAAGAGTTTAAGAAATACATTTTTGGTTCATGAAATATTCTAGAAGAATATAAGACATATAAGAATATAATGTTTTGTTTAAGTTGGTTAGCAGTATACTTAAAGTTTAGGTTAAAGTAAGATTATCATGTTCTAACTCTAGAATATAAATAGAAAGAGATCAAGTGGGGGTGTTAGCATATCTCATTCTAACATAACTGGGAGCCCTGTGTAATTAACAGTTATTATGCAATCTAAATAAAGTCCCGGATGTTATTTGTCCTGAGAAAATACATGGAGTGTGTGTGTATGTTGATCAATCCAAATAATCCAAGCGAAAACCTACCCCCATTCTTGAAAGCTAGCTTTTTAAAGCTGCCAAAGGGTTTTAATTGGTGCTACTCAAAAGACTGTTGTTTTGGCCAAAGGGCTATATTATAGTTAGCCATCAACTATTTTAGTGTGTACATCTGACTAAATCGTTTATATGATATTCGTATAAGTTTTGGTGGAAAAGCTAGCCTGCTATAAGCCAGTGTGATAATGTTTTAATAAATCAAGCCAAAGGAAATGTTCTTTGTGGCTTCGATGTATAAGTTACAGAGTTACATGTTTGAGGAATTTGTAGAATTCCTTCAGAAGCTATAGACTCTTTTCAAAATTGTCGGTTTATAAGAGCTCCATCAGTAACTACAGATTTTACATGTGATTGACCACTGACTTTGTGGTTGAGTGTTGCTCTAAAACACCAACCGTTTTACTGACAGAAGTAAAGAGTCACTATATATATGCACGTTTCCGCAATTTCTATAGTTTTTACGGTATTCCTTTAGTGTTTATGATTTCTCTCGAGAGTTTCTTTACTTTTTATATTCTCCACCGGCTTTCTATCAATTCTATAGAGTATTTTTACGCACTCCCAAGACGCCAAAGACAAAAGACAGAGCGGCCACGTTGGCTGCTGTGACGTCATGTAAAACCACTCTATAGTTTTTATAGTCACTGTGATTTGTCCCGAGATTTTCTCTAATTTCTATATTCTCTGCCGAGTTTCCGAGGCCTTAGGCAGAAAAATATAATGGCTAAGGTAATGTTCATAGTCTACGTAGCTAGTTCTTTTCCTGGGTACTTCTAGTTTAGGTGTTTATGATGACTGCAATTACATGCACGCTTTTGTTATAAGAACAATTTCAGAACAAGCTCGGGCTGAGTCTCGATAACTCGGAAAGTTTTTCTGGGAGGAAATTGACTGAAACTTCAAATTTATCACAGTGATACAGCATAGAACATAAAAAGATTTGCTGTTATGAGATCCCTAAGGCCTGTTCAACAAAGAAGGAAGGTAGTCCGCATTGAAATTCAGTAGTACAACACAAAGCGTAACGCGAACCGTTTCGTCATTCTTTTTCCGATGTTTTTCTACATTTTGAAACTGAAAAACAAAAACGAAAAAATATGACTAAGGCAACTGCCTCGGTTTGCCTCATACTGGCTACGGCCCAGATTTCTTTCTTTTTTATCGGAGGTGACCAACGACACATCCATTGTTAGAAAGTGACGTCACAGAAAAAACCGCGGTTGAACCAGAACCGAACTGGTTTCAAGCAGAACGAGTCGAGAGAGTTTACGCATTCAGTCTTAGAGAGAAGTTTTTGAGTAGAACTCGTGAGAATTAGTTGTTATCCGGAATTGAGTAGAACTCAGTGAAGTAGTCGTTATCCGGAAGTAAGAACTCGTTAATAGAGCGCGACTCTTGTGAATTGTATCGTGGAAAAGAATGTAGATTCATCGTGTGAAAATATATCATACTTCAGAGTTATTTTGAGTAGTTCGTCAATTCATATCATCCATCTTTATACAGGAGAAACTATAAGCCCTAGATTATAAATAAAATGTAAGGCTAAAATTGTCTGTTTGTTAACGTTTGGATGAGGTTTATGAATAGCAATTAGTAGAGCTTGGAGAATTTTTCTCAGAGTGATTGAGTTTTTGCTGTAAAAAAGCACTTTCCAAAAGAAAGATTCTCATCGGTTGTTGCTTCTTGTATGCCTCTAACATGTTTTTAATTAGCAATTAGTAGAGCTTCGAGAATTTTTCTGTTATTGTTTTCTGTCAAGAATCACTTTCCAAGAGAACGTGTCTCATCGGTTGTTGTTTCTTATGATCGTCTGACCGAGAATATCAAAAACCGGTGGACAAACGTGAAATTTCGAATTTCTTTTTATTTTGCCTTGAGAAGCCCTTTGGTCAGGTGAACTATTTTCAGAAATCACAATTAAACTTTTAGCAAAGCTTTACTTTTCCAGAAATTTGAGAAGATGGATTTAGCGCTCACGTACCCTCCAGCCCCGGCCGGCTATTAAAATGGAAAAGTTGGGAAGTTTGATGCTCGCATTCTTAAAACGGATTTATTGAATGGAACTCGTCTTCTCCACAGCACCAAACAAGTTCTTTGACAACCAGACTATCAAAAAAGTTTAATACTTAAACCATCCAGTCGTGATATTTTTGCTGCGTTTCTTCGTCTACTCAAGGAATTAGCGCAACATTCGAAAAATAGGCAAAGTTTAGAGCCAAAAATATGCAACTGCTATGTGGAACTTGGTCATAAGTCTTATACTGAAACAAAGCTCTGTTATTATATTACAACACATCAAATATTCGGCTTTGGTAATTCACATGCCGCCCATTGCGATTTGCGGATGTCGGGACTAGTTTCTGATATTTTCAGTACAAAACAATGCGTGTCACACACTCAACACGAGCAACATTGTCACACGTACATTCCGAATTTTGCAAATTTTTATATCAAGATCTTACTGTAGCAAACCAAAGTTGGAAAATTCTAAAGAAAACAAGAGTTTTTAGTTTTTGTTATCAGACTGCATCAAAAACTAGATAGACTGCGAGCAGTCCCTATTTTTCCTCTTTAGTTCGTCAAAAGCCGGTAAATAAAGATAGCGGACTAATAAACACGCGAGAACTGAGGTGAGGATAAAAAAATAACTTGCAAGGGGTGGTGGGGGTAGGAGAGAGAGCAAAATAAGGACTACAGACAGCTCACTCAAAAAAAA
>JAODFW020964041.1:0-10608 GCA_027575235.2 Palythoa mutuki
TTTTTGGATTTGGGCCTTAAATAGGGTATCAATTTTCGTTGGATTGGTCCTTAAATAGGGTGAGGGTTTAAGACCCTTCGCGGCACACACCTATCCAAAATTTATGGGAGTACCCCCTCCGGGGTCCTAGTGAGTGCTTGAAAATAATACACCATGAAATTAGCCTTTCCATTAAGTTAAAGGAAGCTATGCATACGACGCCTAGAAACATGTTAGTTTCGATTAAAAATGATGAAAGTAAAGAATGTTGTCATAGCTGTCAAATGTTATAGATATTCTCTTGGTTGCCAGGTCTCCTTGGGACCACAACTGAACAAGAATTTCCGTTCGCTTTGAGGAAGAACACAGGAGGTGTTTTAAAATTTAGCGTTGTTTTGTTTTTACAAAATTTTGATTTATAACCACAAAAGTTTAGACATAATTTATAGTTGTTTAAATGAAATTTTACATTAGAATTTTTAAATTGAAATGTAAGCGTAGCGCTTGTTGGATGTGGCTGAGCAAGATTAAAGCTCTCATATTTACTGAACTGTGAGTTTTATTCTAAATTGTTTTAAATTGACTGCGTTGGTGTTACTTGAGAAACAGTTGTAATGTACGCGCTTTTTTGAACAACTTAATAAGAGCAACGAGGCTCAAATTTGCCAAAATTTAAGAACAACTTAAGAACAAGCTCAGGCTGGAAAACATTTTGTGGTAGACAATTGACTAAAACTTAGCGATACAGCATAAAACATAAAAAGATTCACTGTAAAGAGTGTTCAACGAACAATGAAGGTAGTTCGCCCGCTCTAAATACAGCCGTACAATACGTGTGTGACGCAAGGCGTTTCATTTTGCAATACCTTGTTTTATTTTGTTTTTTCTTTAATAAAAACCGCTCACAGAAATAAGAACAATTTAGGAACAAATTGAGGTTGAAGTCGCCAAAAAATTAAAAATGAGGCTCGGCAAAATTTACTTATTAAAAAAAGCGTGTAAATATAAGCGAGTTACACACGTTGGAAAAGGTTAATTTAGCTGACGTTTCTTAAAATGTTTGACTTCTGAAAGCTTGGCTGAGCTGCGGTTTGACCCCGGGATGCACCAACCACGCCCCCAACAGCTTTACAAGCCGCGCAAATAAGCCTATATTTTCAAGATACATAATTGGGCCACGCATTTGGTAACCGAGATACTAACACGTGGCAGATTCAGTGATAGTATGAAAACAAAAACTTTTCTGTTTGCCTATTATTGTTAGCTTACTGTAATTCCTCGAATAAATGCAGCCCTCGATTAAACGCAGCCCTCGAATAAACGCCGCACCCTGGAACAGACAACAAACTGAAACATTGAATTTATGATGTTCACTTTTTACAAGCGCAGAGCGGAATTAAAACTGTAAGTTTAAAATTTAAAAGGCACAGACAAAAGTCTGCAGCATCCAATTTATCTGATTTCTTACGCGTTTACAAGCCCAACAAGTTGTATCATTTTTTCTTATTTTTAAAGTAAAGTTGCACAGCGTGTTAAATAAACGCCGCCCTCGAATAAACGCCGTACCCAAATCATGAAAAATTTAATAAATGTCGCGGCGCTTATTCAAGGAAATACAATATTTTATTTTAGGCAGCCACTCCTCCCTATTTTATCAAATTATATGTGTTGTATCTTCATTACATTTCATGCGGTATCCATAATGTATTGATCAATTGATAGAAGATAGGAAGAAAGGAAAGTGTTTCGATCTAATCGCTCGAGTTGCAATCGTCGCCACAAACACTTATTTTAGCCCCGCTGCGAAAGTCGTTCCTATCGCTCCGCGTCACGGTTGCCATTAAATCATTTCAGTTTTAAAAGAATTTTTCAGTAAAGGGAGCGATAATATGGAAACTGGGCTTAACCCATTATTTTTGTATGCTTTCAGGAACTGGTGCTCTCGCTCTTTACTCCGCCATGAAAGGAGCAAGCCTGGTCCATGCAATCGATATCAATCCCAATGCAGTTGAAAATGCTCGCGCCAATTTTGAAAAGCACAATTTTGGTGAAGACCGCTGTCTTGCCTATCAATCAGACCTTTTCAAGAATGTAAAGATCAAGTTCGATGTTGTTCTTTTCAATCCTCCTCATCAGGGCTTTGAAACAGAGGATATGCTGGAAAAGGCATTGACCGATGGAGATTATTCAACAGTAAAGAGGTTTTTCTCGGAAGTTAGCGGGTACTTGTCCGATGACGGGACCGTCTGCTTCGAGTTTTCCGAATTGGGTGATCTGAATTTGTTGGAGAAGTTGATCAAAAATAGCGACTTGGTGGTCGAGAACGTTTTCGAGGAGATGGCTGAAGTTAAACTTTTCATTGTGATTTTGAAGAAAAAACCTCAATCTTGATTCAACAGGACCTAAACTAATTCTGTAACTTGATAAAGAAAAATGGCTTTATCATAGAGAGGAGGTTGCATGCAATATCAAAAGTGTTTTTGGTAATTTTTCATTTCAAGTTAAAGCTACCGTATACACCTTCAGGGGTGTTTTGCTTCACAACGGTACAGTGCATCTGTCTTAAACCGTAGATACCTAAACCCATATATCAAGTTGAAGCTTATAGAGCTGGCTATCGAACTATACTAAAATTTCAGTTATAATTAATGTTTAGATTTTTCTATGTTCTCTAAAAACGAGCGACAAAATTGCTTTTCGAGAGTTCCAAGTCACAGGGAATTTGTTCGTTTTCCCTAAAATTTTCGCAGTAGCTTCTTCAATGTATGAAGAACAAAAAAATATCTGCGTTTTTTTGTTTTTCGAAAAACTTTTTGTTTTAGAGCAACTTTTGTACGGTTTCTAGACTTTTCTTATAGTCCTAATTCGAAAAAGCGCCATACAATGACTTTTCTTTGCATTCCAATTAAATATGAAAAAACGCAGACACGTTTTCTTAGCACTGTTGGTATGGAAACTGGCGGATTGATTAAATCATTAAATATTAATAATCGTTGGGACTTTTAACTTTCGAAAGGCTATTTTGTTGCTTATCTCTAGAGAACGTAAAAAATCCAAAGATTCATTTTGATTTAAAATTTTTAATATAGTTCGAAAGCCCGCTCTATAAGCTTTAATTTGATATATAGGTTAAGGTATCCACAATTTAAAACAGATGCGCTGTATCGTTTTGATGCAAAACACCCCTGAAGGTATACGGTAACCTTAAGTTGTTAAAATGTTCAAGTCTTCTATACACAGTTCGCCAACACTAGCGGTAACAGTTTTTTAAGCGGTAACAGTTTTTTTTATAATTCATATGAATTCTGCGCCTTTCAAACAAACTAAAACGAAGTGATACAGCTTACCAGTAAACAAAAATAACATCCAGTTAGAATTCCTTAGTTTTATTAATTATGCGCACGTGAGTGAGAACGATAAATATGAAGAAACTAACAGTCCTGAGCAAGATGTTTAATTCTCTCAGATCGAAATGGGAGTTTTGGACTGGCAACCTGCCAGTCTATTTTGCGGGCACTTAGGGTATATAATGAAAAACGTTAGTTTTACTGTAATCGAAAACGTCTCTTTCGCAAAGTTTGTAAAGTGTTTTTCGTTTGGACCGGTAGCATTGGCAGATCTGCCAATGTATTATTATAAACATTAGAAAATTCTGTAAAAACACGTTAGTTTGCGGGCAGACAAACAAACAGACAGTCAAACTAAAAGATGTAAACAAACGGAACCCTAACCCACCTTTTATGTCGAATAATTTCAAAACACACTTGTGGATGTCTTGCAGTGATTGCTGTATCAAGACAGTTTCTTCCAGCAACAGAAAGACATTTCATGTCTGCACCGCGATCCAGCAACATTTTCACAACCGAAGCTTCCCCAAACAACGCAGCAGTTGCCAGAGGTGTTAACTGCAAAAAAAGATAAAAGATAAATAGTTAAGTGTAAGTGTAACTCTTCTGGGATGCGACTTTAAAAGATAAAATCACAAATTCAGCAGGGGGGTTCCAGTGATAACTTGTTGGGCACTATGGCCGTATCCATCACCATGGGTAGCGGGCATTATCCCTTGAACCCTCAAATAAAGTGAATCTGAGTGTTAGCAGCCAGGGACAGCTGTTTTGACCTCATTAGGCCTTGTCAGCCTCAAACTGCTTCTCCAGTATCATTCAGCAAGTGCGTTGAGGGAGTTTACCTCTACATAAGAACAGATAGCAAGTTATGCAACATTGTCGACTTCGCGCCAAAACGAAGGTCAGGCGTATTCTCACCCGCGACCTTCTGTTCGCTGACGATGCAGCCCTCGTATCTCACTCTGTGATTCAACTACATAGGATCGTCGACCGATTTCCCCAAGCCTGCAAAGAGTTCGGGCTATCATCAGCCTAAATATGACAAGGGTTATGGCCCAAGATTCTGACATGCACCCAGCCATTACCATCATTGGGAAACCCTTGGAGGTGATACCGACCTTCACTTATCTTGGATCTACAGTCTCAGTTCTACGACTATCGACTCGGAACTGAGTAGCAGGATTGGCAAGGCCGCAGATATAATGGCAAAGCTAAAGAGCAGAGTTCGGAACAATAACAAGCGCACAGAAAGCACCAAATAAACTACGAATTTACCAGGCGTGCGTTCTCAGTTCCCTCCTTTACAGCCGCGGGACATGGACCACTACAGAAGGCAGGAAAAGGGACTCAACAGTTTCCACATAAGGTGTCTCAGGGGTATACTATGCATCCACTGGCAGGACAGGATAACGAACTCTGAAGTTTTAGAGCGTGCAGGCATCCCAAGCATTTTTGCTATCTTTAGCAAGAGGCGACTCACGTGGCTGGGACACCTTCAACGTATGGACCCTGGTCGCATCCCAAAAGACCTACTGTATGGAGAACTAGCAGAAGGCTCTCGATCAGTAGGACACCCTTGCTTCCGCTACAAAGACATATGTAAGAGTGATACGAAGCTAAGTGACATCGATGTTGACAAGTGGGAGAATTTATGCAGGTGATCGCGTCAAATGTAGATCGACAGTTCGAGAAGGCTTTACGAGAGCGGAAGAGAGAAGACGCGCGGAGCAGGTGGACAAAAGAAGGAGAAGGAAACAACATGGAACATCATCCTTGTTGCCATTTAACCATCGCTGCAGCGGTTGCGGGAAAGACTGCCACTCAAGAACTGGCCTGCAGAGTCACTCCCGAAAATGCCAAACAACCAATGTGCTACCCATCGTCTCATGCCTCGTCAGCATGGGGTTGGAAGATTTAAAAAATAATTTTCCTACAAGACCAGCGGAGCAAAAGCAGTCACACAGAACCTCCCTACTTTTACAAAATCTTATCTTAGAGAAATAAAAAAAAAAAGCTTGCACTGGTTATAATTTAATATTTAAACGTTCCCCCTCAAAAGTCTAATGGTCCGCCCCTATTAAAATGCAAGGAAAACAGTGGTCTGAAGCTTCATGAATAAACTCAAAAACCTGTCTCTTCAGAGTTGAGAAATCTGAAGCTTAGAATAAGTCCACAGGGTATTGTATTTTTTACGAATGGTACACAAATTATATAATAAATTTTTTCTGTAAGGGAAAATTATGGAAATTGCACCGTTCTAAAGCATACTGAGGCATACTGAGACACGGATCAGAAATCTAAGGAAAACTTACGTACCCTGTTCTTATTAGTGGCATTAATTTGAGCTCCATTGTCCAGCAGCAGCTCGACTGTACATGTACAACCAAAATGGGCAGCCTGGTGCAGCGGTGTCATGTGATCATCATCCCTAAATTATTTAAAGTAATATTAAACAAAGAGTTAAAGACCGGTTCCAGTTGGCAACGGACGGGGATGATGGTATCTTTTAGGGTATCTTTTTAAAATAATAACAATAACAATTATGACAAATTATGAAACAAGCGGAGACAAAGAACTCGATAAAAAAAACGAGCTCCTGATGGAAATCGAACTCATAATTGTTATTATTTACTGATTACCCTTATATTAATACTATTATGACAAAGCTTTCCTAAACTTTTCATGCAGTAGGTGTTTGAAATTGACGTACCTGGAACTATTAAAAATGCCTATAAATTATAAATTTAATGATTTTTAGCTCGCATCTTTTAGAGTTAAAAATCTCCTTCGTAAAACCCCAGTATATTTTAGGGGCCGCATTTTGAAAATTTCCGAAAATCATCCCCGCCCTACGATATATGGGAGTTCCCTACTCCCCGGGAGTTAAAGCCGTGTTCTTTTGGATTTAACTTTCAACCTAATCAGTTTTGGTTTTTTTGTCTGAAAGTTCCAAATAGAACATTTTTCAACAGTTTTTGATAGTCTACGCGGCTAGCACTGAATACAATCATCACTAGTCTATTCTGAGACAGAAGATGTTAAAACAATATGGCAGGAATAACATTGGGAGCCAAAGAAGTACTAACATAAGGTCAGCGGTCGCTGCCCGTCTTTTCAACTAGCATTTAAACTGGTAGAAATGTTTGATCAACCAAACCGATCAGAAACGGTTTTTCCCAATAGAGCACCAAAAAACCTACCACCCAACTAGCCAAAATTGGTTGATCTCAACAAAACATAACTCATATAAACCCTGGATTCTAAAATTAAAAGAGAGTTTTCTTCGCCTACTGGAAAATTATCATCTACTATCAAACAGGTCTGCCCGTTTTAGGTAAGTAAAAGATAGTTGTGAAGATTTGAACAGTCATTAGATCACACTGTAGCACAGGTTCAAAACACTTATCAACTCTCAGAGAGAAGGGACGCCAACGACACGTCGTTACATTCAACCATATCACATGTCGCTCTTCATTTCAAAGGCGGGAAATGTTCCCGCCTAATTGCAGCACGTACGGGTCTTTCTAATTCGTGTATTTGAGCGCCAATTCAAAATTCAATACGTAGGAAAATTGAAATTTGATTGAAAGCTATCTGTATCCAATTTTTTCAAAATTTGAAAGTTTGAAATTGCTTTAAAATACATGCGTTTCTTTCTTTTGTCTTTCCACGGTAGATAAAGATGAAGATGAAGTTGTAAGTGAAGGTAAGGCAAAGATGAAGGTAACGTGAAGGTGAAGTTAAAGGTAAAGATAAGGTGAAGGTGACGGTAAGGCGAAGGTAAATGTAAATGTAAGGTAAAGTGAAGGTGAAGGTGAAGGTGAAAGTAAAGGTGAAGGTAAAGGTAAAGATGAAGGTAAAGGTGAAGGTGAAAGTGAAGGTGAAGGTAAAGGTAAAGATGAAGTTAAAGATAAGGTGAAGGTAAAGATAAGGTGAAGGTGAAGGTAAGGTGAAGGTAAAGGTGAAGGTGAAGGTAAAGGTGAAGGTAAGGTGAAGGTGAAGGTGAAGGAAAAGGTAAGGTAAGGTGAAGGTGAAGGTAAAGGTAAAGATGAAGTTAAAGATAAGGTGAACGTGAAGGTAAGGTGAAAGTGAAGGTAAAGGTGAAGGTAAGGTGAAGGAAAAGGTAAGGTAAGGTGAAGGTGAAGGTGAAGGTAAAGATGAAGGTAAAGTTAAGGTGAAGGTAAGGTGAAGGTAAGGTGAAGGTAAAGGTAAAGATGAAGAGAAGATAAAGATGAAGGTAAAGGTGAAGGTGAAAGTGAAGGTGAAGGTAAAGGTAAAGATGAAGATAAAGATGAAGGTAAAGGTGAAGGTGAAGGTGAAAGTGAAGGTTGAGGTGAAGGTAAGGTAAACGTGAAGATGAAGATGAAGATAAAGGTGAAGGTGAAGGTGAAAGTGAAGGTGAAGGTAAAGATGAAGATAAAGATAAAGATGAAGGTAAAGGTGAAGGTGAAAGTGAAGGTTAAGGTGAAGGTAAAGGTAAGGTGAAGGTAAGGTAAAGGTGAAAGTAAGGTTAACGTAACGGTAAGGTGAAGATGAAAATGACACTAAGAGTTGCTCATTTAAACAAATGGCCTATTACAGTGTACAAACATACCGGCAATCGACGTCAGATCCCTTGTCAATGAGATATTTTGTCACTTTAAGCTTTGCTTTAGAACAACTGTAATGAAGTGGAGTTCGCATACGATAATCCACACTTTCTAATGATTCTGGTTTAAGTTTCAAAAGCAGCTCCACGCATGACAAGTGGCCACCTCTGAAATGAATTTAAAATGTTAGCCTAAAACCATAGGCAGAATTATTTTAATTCTTATAAAAGTGAAGACGGTTAAGCCATAGGGACGTCTCTACATGTTTGTGATGTAAATAACAAACAAAAAGCCATTACTCTACAGTTTAAGAGTATCACATCTGAGCCGCTATTTTGTAGTAGGTGATGTTCTCAACAGGTACGTACGTGCAAGACTTGTGTTGTTATTCTGAACCAGTTACATATGTGGATATAGCGCCCACTCTTAAGGCCGGCCAGAGATGCAGGCCGCAGACACAAGACGAAGACGCAGACATACACGCAGACGCCGACACAGACACAAGAATATTCAGACTTGAAATGCAAGCAACGTAAGAAATAACACACACGCGTAGTTACATTTTGCCATACATAAATGTACGTGCGTGTTTTTCTTGCATTCCCAATCTGAATGTTTGTGTTTATGTGACTGTGTTTGCTTCTGTTTCTGCGTATGTGTCTGCATCTGCGTTTCTGTCTGCGTCTGCGTCTACGTCAGTATTTGTATCTCCAGTATGAACTGGCCTTTAGTGCCTGCAACGCATCTTGAGCAGGATTGTGTAAGACTTGTGATATTATACTCAGCTTCCAGTCTATCTGTAAATGTGCCTGCATATTTACCTTGAGCACGCACGGACACGAGGTGTGGCGAGGGTAATAGATAATCAAACCATACTTTAATGAGACAGGATTGATATTACTCCTTAAACTAATTTACATCGTGTTTCTCCTATCTATCATTCCAAATGGCCAACAACTATTAAACTAGCAGTAAAGCGTATGAGTATGGGTACAATGGAACTTAGATTAAGAACTGCTTAAGAATTTGACATGTGTTTGCCAAAAGTATTAAAATGGACAAAATTATTAACGCTAAAAATTTTTATATAAAAGCTGTATAAAAGCCAAACGTTTTCGACTTAAAAGGTTATCATCAGGGTTCTGTTTGCCGCGTAAAATTGTAAAATTGCTTAAGTATTATCTATTTTTGTTGTTCTAGCTCAGTATATTAGTTACTTGCTTGCATAAACTAACTAGTTTTGACAATGGTTTGAACGCAAACATAAATGTTAAGTTATGATATTTATTGAGGTTTTTGCGTGCTGTGGATACATACTCTGCTGCAAAATGGAGTGGAAGTCTTTCCTCTTCATCCTTTTGGTCAACATTCGATCCTGCTGCGACAAGCAACTGAATGATCTGAAAACATACATTACCAGTTTATCAAACAATCTACAACAAAGTTACATAAGATTTTGATATAAATTATGTGTCCCTGTAACTGGGCTGGAGTCTTGTACTCCTGGTAGGATGATCCATGCCAGACAGGTCAAAGGGTAAGATCCAGACGAAGAGTGGTCCCCGGCCCTACAAGTTGGAGATTGAGTAATGGACTAATCAACCATTCCAGGTGGAGGGTTGAGCAATGGGCTAATCAACCACTTTAGGTTAGAGGTTCAGCAATGGGCTAATCAAACAATTCAGGTAAGAGGTTCAGCAATGGGCTAATCAACTAATTCTATGCTGCGGCTAACTTGAATACAGACAATAGAGTATCAAAATGAACGCTAGTCATAAAAGAGGTCTAGTTTAGGTCCATGATCTCCGAAACATCAATGATGATGATAAAGAACAACAGATTAAGAAAATCTAGAAGAAAATATACGTATTTACCTATTCACACTTATTGTAATCTCAATTTTAACTTGCATAAGAATAAATATCTCCTTACCTGTAGATTACCTTTTGTAGCAGCATAGTGCATCGGTGTCTTGTCGTCCTTGTCTCGACTTGCCAGGAGACATTCTCCTGAATTCTAAAGAAAAATAGGCAATGAATGGTCTCTCAGGTGGCAACCAGAAAAATGATGATAAACCGGGATATTTTAAAGTGGCCTTAAGTATAGACAACAGCTAAACCTTGAGCGGACTATAACTTACTTATAATATGTATCTATAATGGTAATCTCGTAATCTGAAATAAAGATTTAAAGACGACACACGAGCCGATTTTTCATTCAAATGGTTCCGATTTTTTGTCTGCCACACACAAACCGATTATTTGTCAGGCGAGCGGAACAAGACCTATATTTTCTAAAGCAACTTTCTCTCCTGTGGCTGCCATTTTGAATCTTGTATAAGATCACGTGATAAATCGTGCTCCCTAACTGGTCGAACAAATTTCTGCTCCCGACAATTTGTGTAAATGTGCCTCACACGAACCAATAATTTATCGGCCGATGTTATTGGATCAAACATGCACAAACCTGTCGGCGATAAAAAAAACATCTTGTCTGATCTTGTCGAGAACTATCTCACAAAAAAATTAAATTTCTAAATACCTAACTGATGACTAAGTTTGTCTCTCCCACTGTCATATACCGTTACGTTCAGTTTATTTATTTCGAGGTTTCTGGAGATTATTCGTGAGTGAGGGTATCCATAGAAGCTAGGAGAAGGAAGAGTTGTAGTGTGTGGACAAAGGGGCGCGCAG
>JAODFW020964131.1:0-10608 GCA_027575235.2 Palythoa mutuki
GTAGTAATCAAAAGATTTGATTGGTTCTTACAACTGCACTTATTTCCTTTTTGTGCACCGTGTTTCCTTCAAACTGCACTTCTTTTAGCCAATCAGAATCGAGAATTGTTTTCATGTATAGTATTGGTATCGGAATTCAGCATTCAGCTGAAGATGACCAGGAGTGATATCAATTTTCCAGGTTTTCCAGGACTGGATTTTAAATTTCTATTTTTGCAGGACTTTCCAGGTCAGTTTCAGGGACCCGTACGAACCCTGTATTAAGGGTGTGATACAAGGAGTAATACCCGCTACCCGTGTGGTCATAGTGCCCAATTTAGTGGTTTTAAATTACCACTGGCACACAGGTGCTGAACTTGTGAGTTTATATTTCAAAGCCACATCCCACAAGCGTTATGCTTTCAATTTATTTAACGACATAACTGCACTCAGGTCCGTACTTAGGAATTTTTTAGAAGGGTGCAAGCGAGCACCAAATGCACACTGCAACACTTTAGGGGATGATGAGACAAGCTCCCTGTGACACTTTTAAATTCAGGTTGTATAAAATCAATCCTCTACGTTTTGACCTCAACTGGCAACATCGGGGGGTTTAAAGTAGTCAAAAATCTGTGTCGTTTATTGCGATAATTTGCTGCTTTTGTGATTGTGGTTTTCGTTTACAAGAGAGTGATAGCTACAGCTGTATCTGGTATTTCCTTTCAGGTTTCTTTCCGAGACTTTCTCTCTGAGGATTTCAAATTTTTATGAAAACTGATACTGGGGGCTAACCTGCGATAGATTAGTGTCCCGTCCGGGGGGAGTCAATGACTCTCATCCACTTAACACTAGAGAAACCTGAGATAAGCACCGGCTCCAATTTGGGCCACTTGGGCTCGTAAAAGGATTTAGGATTAGATGAAAACTGATACAAAGACTACGTTCCCTCAATCCCCTCTACGTACGGAACTGTGACAACAAAAGTACGCAGGCTAAAGAGACGTTACCTTGAGGAGAAGCTGATACTTAGTGATTCTTTGTACTGGTTTGATTAAATAGGCAGAAATGGAAAGCCCATGGCCATACCCCGCTTGAAGATCCTGAAATTGCAGACAATCGTGTCAAAAAATTTCAAATGCGTCAGTTTTAAGCTTTAACTAACAATTAGTGATACTAATACAGTACTATACTATACTATTTAAGTTATTTGATTTGCTTACGTTTATACAGTGTGCACCTATCAATCGGTTACGACCGGGGAAAAGAAGAGGGGAGGAAGGGAGAAGGGGGGTTGGAAGGGCTGGGTCGGTTGGGTCAAAAAGGGGGGATCGGATACACCAAGCAGTCCAAGAGGAGGGGAGGGACTGGCTTTTGATAAAGCACAATTAAGTGTTGGTCGATCCTGAAATATGTAATACTCGATGTTTGGTAACTCAAACTTTCGCACCCCCGGGGGACATCTTGACAAACATTCTCAGCATTAAATGCGCAATATAAGCAGTTACAATTATAATTATATAGTTATGTAAATTATAAACAAAAAATTGTAATATTATTATTATTATTACTATTTTTATTATTATTATTATTATTATTATTATTATGGAGTCGATTTTTACAACCAATCAATAATCAGAATCATTAACTAAATGTGAAGACAAAAACACGAGCAAAGTGATTGTCAAATCCTTACCGCAAAGAAATTGCCTCCGTGTTCGATGAGAAGTGAATTAGAAAACGGCTTGTTTTTGCAGTAAGTTACGTACATTTTTACAAACGTGTCGCCCTGAAATAAAATAATACAGTCGATTTCAGTTTTATTTTCACTTGTCATCAATGTATGGTGAATGCTAAACTCTTTTCTAGTTTTCGGGATAACCTTATGACCATCGGATCGTTGTCCTTTTTTGTAGGGTTTTCAGTAAGGCAACGCAAAAATCTGCGTATTTTACAAACAAAAATAATTTAGGACGCAAAAGTAGAAATGCTGTGCTTCCCTGAGAAGCAGAAGTTTGATAGCCATTACAGTGAACTTTAAGCAAAAACTAAAAACAGAACTTTAAGCAAAACGAAAACTCCTTTTGTTCAATGCAGTAGTAATAGTAAAATAGGACGAAGTCATGCGGATTTTTACATTTATGAAATCAAACTAAATTGTAAGCTGGTTAAACCATTCCCTTCTTGACGTGGGACCTCCATAGGTTCGTTTAAAACCCCTAATAAAAGAAAGGGAAGGTTCCTGGCATCCCTCCAAAGTCTTCCACTGCAAACCCTGTTATATACTCGAAAGTACCTGCTAAGTCGCACCAGGTTAAATCAACTGAGAGGCCAGGGAAATTTTAAGGAAAATTAAAAAGGTCCACGAACCCGGAAAATTAACTAGAAAGGGTAAAAAGGTCCATCAGCTCCGGTTTCACCTGTGGGCCTTTCAAAGTTTGATCTTGGTCTGATTTCAAAGGTTTTCCATCGGGTTCTCCAGTCTAATCTTGCCAGCTAATTTGAAAGTTCAACTACTGCTAATAATCCCTAATTATCGGCTACTCAAACCTGAATACGACGCACGCCAATGCCGCAAAAAAGGGTTTCAGTAAAAACGAACGTACCGTAAGTGATTTTAATAACGTCCACTCGTATCTAATAATGCTCCCCCCTCCAAAGGTCGATGATCGTGATGAAATAGACGATGAAGTAGACATTGAATCTTATTGGATTTTAGATGTAAGTCATTCAATTCGTGTAACATTTTTCACTAAGGAGCAACCTACCCATTCGACAAATGACTCCCCAACATCTTCGACATGAGTTTCGAACCTTTCCAAAGCTCCGAGGAAAATCCTAGAGTAAAACCAGGTCAATTGAAGTGAGTTTCACATAAAAGCAGTCGTAAACTCTTCACAGGTTGCCGCTACGCATTACAAACTGAATTGTTCAAGCAATTAAGCAAAACATTTCTGATCCAAACTTACGCGTTGAACCAATAAATACAGTCATTTAGAAAGATTGAGTTCAGTAATACAATAGCGTTACGGATGGAAACTAAGATTAAAATAAAAATTAGATGTTGACAAATATGTTTAGGCCAACTTACTCATTATGAAATTTATATATGTCCTCAATGTTTCCGAAGATGACGGTCTCTTTGCCAAGTAGACCTCCGGGAACGTCCGAATTATTAAACATTGCACCAAGGTAATCCTAAAATAGAAACAAATACACCAATAATCAATGGAGAAATAACAACAACAATACTAATACTAATAATAATAACAACAGCAACAATAATAAACAATTACAACAGTAGTAATGGAATACTTCTACTACTACAGGGGGTGATAAAGGGGGGTCCCAGATAACGAATTACGGTTTTATTTTGAACGCTTTAACGGATCACGATAAGAGATTTTTGGTACAATTACGAATCACGAACTTAGTTTTACGGCAATAACGGATCACGGACTTCTTTTTGACCCAATAACGGATCACGATTGCATCCAATAACGGATCACGGACTTATTTTTTTGACCTAATAATGGATTACGAAATAACCCTCTTCCTACTGCTGCTACTGCTGCTAATGCTATTACTTCTACTACTACTATAGATTAAAGTACGGGATAAAAATCTCGCAAACGGCTCTTTTGTTCCTGCTTTTGCGCCCACGGGAAACTAAAGGGTCAAATTGGGTGTGGTCTATAAAAAGGTTTTGTGTTACTTTCAAGTGCACTATGTTTTTGAGTATTCCCGCTGAATCGACATTTCAAATTTTCTCCAAAAGAACTAAAAAGTAAGAAAAGCATGTACGGAACATAAAAATAAAAAATAACAGAAGGCCAAGAAAGCGTTGTTTCGCTAATCGTTAATAGAAATCAGTTAGCATAGGATAACAAGACAGTATCATAGGATAACTGCAGTATCAGCAGAAACCAACAAGCATACAATCCTTCAATACAGAACCTGTTAAGTTTTGATTGTGATCAGCAAGGTCTTCTCTGTGAGATATTTTCATTGTAAAATTAATAATAATCAATGCATTCAAGTTTTAAATCGAACGTAGTTGATTTTTTCTACAACAACTGCACTGCTCGTTTTCTGCGTTCATTTGTCCACAGAAAACTCGAACTGGCAACTCAGTTGTTTGAAGATTCTTTAGACTGATCGCATAGATTTTACTACCATCCCCCGAAGCCTAAATTAGGGGTATTTAGCACGACAGCAAAACATGTTTTAGGCAATCGCGATAGTATGCTAATTAGTTTGTCCTGATAGTAAATTATTCACAACGGTCATGACAGGCGCTTTTCAGCTTTGATAGATGGTAATATTAAAATGAACATTTTATGCTGTGTGCATTGGCGAATCTTTGTTTACATAATTTGCTTCGAGATAAGTACCTTTTTCTCCAATAGAAATACAAAGTGAGAAGTGTATATATATAAAAAAAAGTTTTCCCAAATGGGTTTTCTTCTGAGTATGACACCGGTATCTTACTGCTCCTGTGATGTATTTTCAAAAACTGGCAAATTTACATAAATGTAAGATTTTGTCCCCAATAGTTGTTTGTGGAACCAATATTTTCTTTTAAAAATCCACTAGCTCGACGCCCAGGGCTATTAACATCGGGCTAGCAGTTTTGTGAGAAGTTTTGCCCGAAGAGCTAACAGGTTGTTGAATATAGGATCTCAGAGAAAAAATTCGAGAAATGGAGAGCAACGTTCATAGAAAAGAGATGCTGATAAGTACCAGAACGTTCAAGACGAAGTCTGTCGTTTCCGTTTCACACCTGAAGAGAACTTGGACTTGCTTTAAATTGAACAAATGGACTTTTAATATTGATGTTAATGTTTCAGTTTTTGACGTTGTTGTTAAAGTGATCATAATTTCAACAATTTGCATGATGTAAGATCCGGGCTTGTAAATCTTACGCTTGCTAGCCCATGGCCAGGAGGAAGGGGGGAAATTTTTCAAGCCCTGATAGAGACAAAAGTTTGGTTGCTAAGCTCACTTTCTTTGCCTTTCTCAAATTTTAAATTCTGATTTTTTTTTTAAATTTTGGTTCTTTTTCCACCTAAAGTCGCATACTAATGAAGCAGGATGTAAACAATGACGTCACAGTCTTTGTTTACCTAAAATCGCGTACTAATGAAAGAGAATGTAAACAATGACGTCACAATCTTTCTTTACTCGTAGCATATTTTCTTTACCAGTCGCATACTAATGAAACAGAATGTAAACAATGGCGTCACAACAATGAAGTGATGAGAACGAGTGAACATGATAAAAAATTTTCGGTCTATTTTTTGTTCAAGACGGCAACGATTGGCGCAAAACCAAAGAAATGCGTATAATCCACTAATTGGGCACTCACTCACCCCAGGGAATCAACGAACGTTTTGTGTTCAGTTATTCAGATTTCAGAATTAGAAAAGTGTTTTTAAAAATTGAAGCATAAAGCATAAGCGTTATGCTTCAACTTTACTTTGTATTTTCTGTGGGAATCTGAGCCTGTTTGTTAGCTATGCCATGCTGACGAGGCCCAAATAGGCCGAAACAGCTGTCCATGGCTGCTAACATTCAGGCTCACTCTTTATTTGAAGGGTTTCAGTACGGGCTTACTCCTTCTGACCCGCGAGGCCACAGTGCCCTATTAAGTGGCTGTGTCATTATCAGCACGTTTGTGTAACACAGTTGTATTTATAGCCATTAACACTTTAACTTTAAGAACATTTGAGGATAAAATCCCCAAAATATTTAAGAACATTCGCTTTCAGCCTTGCCCAAAAATAAGACGTTCTTATATAAAAAAAATAATGTATTGAGTACCGATTGAGATTGGTTTTGTATGCATCAAGGTTTGGAGTCTCACTCTCAATGTTATTCATACGCTATTAAAATTATTCATAAATAAAAAGTACGTGTTGGTTTGTATAGGCAAACAAGCACGTTTCAAAAATATTTGAAATGTTTTGTAGTGCTAATGCTGTGTGAATGCTGAAAAGCAATAACTTTTTCACAAATTGTTTTGTACGAAGCCGAATCGAGTCTTGATTTGTACGTGACGTTCAATGAAAACAACTTTTGTGTTCACAATTGAATTGATAATAATTTTGATGCAGCTGCGTTTGCCCTCTGACTCTGTGTTTCCAGCTGGTAAATTTTGAGATTTTAAAAACTACTGCGGTGACAAGAAACTGTAAATATAAGACATGAGCGACTGACCGAACAGCAAACAATTTTACAACATGCAAATAGTTTTAACTCTACCAGAACTGGCAGAAGCATGTCCGCAAATAAAGCGACACCGTCTCAGCTAATAAGAGTATAGAATTAGAAATCATTCAGATGTTATTCATTCTAACTTTTGAACGCTACATGTAAGACGTGACCATTCATTTTGTTTGTCTTGAAAAGTAGAAATGATTGGTGTTGTCCGTTCTTCCTTTTGAACAAGTTGATGAAACCCTATAAAGTGACCATTATTTCAGTTTTTTTGTTTGTCTCAGTTGAATGGTGGCAAAAAGGGCGCTGAGATACACAAGCAATTGTGTCGGAACCAGTGCCAATGGACACTTAATCAGCTCGTTTTGAAGAGTAAATTCAATAAGCGTTTGTTTCTTCAAGAACAAATTCAGAATACTAAAATGTTTATAAGTTTTAGCAGCTTAGATTTTTGAAGACTCGAGATATAAAAACTACCTCCCCGTGGCCACAGGTTTCAAACAAGAATGGAAATGTTCAGGACCCTTCAAAATTTTGCAACCCATTCTGAGAGGCATTCCAATTTTGCAAACATTGCTTGTAAGAAATTTTCTTTGAAAAATATTTAGTAGAAACGTTTTCAGGGTAAATCTTTTAGTTTGTCCTAGTAAACTTTTGTATATCGGTCAGTTCTTTCACGAGAGATTCTAACAATTGATGAGAGGCCATATTATCACACTTTAGAGCTTATCGTATTGTTCATAAAACAAAAATAAGGAAAGGGTTAATCATATTTCCATTCTTTTATTATTTTCGGTAAAACTGTCGGATTTCGTTGTCAAGAGATAAAAAGAAGAAAGGGTGTTTTTGTTTTACACAATAAATTCATGAAAACTTTTATTGGAGGAGACATTGAATGGCGCTAATTACTCTACTCAGATTACGGCGATACTTCAACTAAGAACCGATACATATATATTCTGAATTTCCAATGCTAAATCCTATCGAACAGTAGAATGAGTACATGTTTAATTTGAGAATAAATGATTAACTTCCTTTTCCGAATTGTCAAAGAGTTTACCTATTGCAAGGGTTCATTAATCTTGAAACAGTAACCAGCTAACAGTGGCTCATGATCAATCTTTCAGTCTTTTCTGTTTTATGAACAGCGAGTCGTGTTCAGTATACTTAAAATTACAGAGTAGAGAAAATTTTTCTTATTTGAAAAGTGCATGTTAAAAAGCTAAAGTGAGGCTTTAAGAAAAAGATAAAAAGGAATGTATGAATTGTTGGCCAAATTTAATTCAATTCTAGTTTTAAGCGTGTTTTGATAAAACTGATGCCAATACTCATGTGCATGAAAGAGCCCTTGGGATAGTTATGAGTTTTTATTTTTAAAATTCTTATTCAGTTATTGTTTAGGCGCGAGGGAAATAAAAAAGAAACCAATTAAGAAATAGTTACAAAATCTTGATGACCAATCAGAACTTTCGAGAATTGTTATCATGGTTTGTTTTGCATGGCATAACTAAATTAATGGTCACGTCCCGACCACTGACTGGCACGTAAACGCAAGTGAAGGGACTTGTTCATGCACTGGGAATCAGAAGTCGGCAAAGTAAGTTATAATGCGCATTTTAGGATTGTCCCAGCTTTACGAGGAAAACACAGAAATAGAATCGACTGAATACAAGTCTTGCCCAAACCTTTATTCAAGTTTCGTGGAATGCTTTGAAGACCCCCGTTCTTTGTCAGGTCGGCGAAGGGAAATGTTTTCCAGGACATCAAAATAATCGAGAAGAGTTTGGCAGGATTAGAAAGCAAACGCAAATCAAAAAGAAAGTCTTCAAGCAAACCAAGTCTTGAAAAAATACAAGAAGAAACTTCAACAGTTGTCGAAATGCAAGTGGACTCCGAAATGATAGATGAGTCGATTATGCGGCGAGATTTCTCGGCCATTCATCGCGAGCGAGCGTTGAGCTGTGGATATTTTTCACCAGATTTGAACGAAGCACGACGCTTTCGGCAGAAAAAATTATCTACCTATTATCGCTCACGGAATAACTCAACTTGAAGTGGCCAAAAAGCTTTAAAAAACGTCTGTTGGAAGGTGATAACCAGTGCGGTAAATAGTACCGGGTCGAAAGCTCTTCTCCGTCATTTTATACCATTTTCCCATTTTGAGTATTTCATATGGTACAACAAATTCTGCAATCGGAATTTAGCAATTAACCGGCCAGCGTTTTAACTGGAAAAGCAAACAGCTTAGCAGCACGATGTGGTTAAGATCGAGATGATGAAATAAATTCTACCACAGGGCGGGCCGAGAATCAACCGCGTTGCTCCTGCATTTTCAGATGTAAAACAAGTGTAATACCAAGAAAGGCTAAAAAAATCACAATTGTAAACTGATCACTATTCAGCGTTGACAGTTGTATTTAGAAACATTTGTACATGTTTAAAAAACAAATTACAAAAAAGATAGACCTGATCCTTTTCGGAGAGTGTTGCTTACTCAGATATGCAAATGCTAGCATTCTGTTTTGAGCTGATGTAAATATTGTAAACTTCGTACGTGATATCGTCCCTCTGTCACAATTGTATTCTTAAAAAGACAACACAATGAATGTGACAAAACAGTTATTTGCAGGTTGAAAAAAATTTACATTAGTAACATGTTTATGATAGGTGAATAGCGACAATAGCAATTATTAAAATTACAACGCTTAAATTTGTCAATGAAGTTTACAACGTAAATATTTATGTGAGACTTTGACAAGTATTGTTCCGTGGTTAACCGCCAAATGCACACAGTTAAAAACATTGCCACATGGCTGCCAAAAGCTCAGATTGGCCGATACTGCACGAATTCTCTCTAAAACAGACTGAAGGTTACTGGAAATAGTCGGAAAAAATTTTAGGAAAACCGCTATTATTCGACGAAAAAGAATTAGACGAGTCAGATTTTTCATAAACTCAATGCAAGTGAACGAACCTTTTCTGCAAATGATTCCAAAATCTTTTACACCTTGCATGGACAACTGTTGTCAAGTGGCCGAATCCTGCAATGGGAAAAAAATCAAGGATATACTTATGCAGGTTAACTGGGCCGTGCCTAAAATTTGGCATTGATCAGCGAGTTTTTAATCGCGAGGTGTTCATTTCGAATTCGTTTGTACGTGAAAACCCATTCAACTGCTTTCGCGACACCTGTCCATGTAATATATACTGTGTGCAAAATTACATAATTAAAACCACAAAAACTGGAAGTTGCCAGGTTTTTTCGAAGTACATTTCGCGTCGTCTATCAGTCGAGAAAAAATGTTGTCAATGGTTGAATTAATGGGCAAAAAAGCAAGGATATATTTATGTGGGTTGAGCCGTGCCTAAAATTTGGCAGTGCTTATAAATAGCGAGTTCTTCAATTGCAAGGTGTTTGTTTCGTTTCTAGCTACGTGAGAAACCCATTCAACTGAATTCGCGGCAACTATACTGTTAATAAATGATTCGGTGTGAAAATCACTTTGTGATAAACAACAAAAAATTGAAAACTACAAGTTTTTTTTTTCTTGAAGTACATTTCACTTCGTCTCTCAGTCGAAAGTAATTTAATCTCAGTGAAAAACAAAAGAAGTACAACGACGACAATGTTTACAAACAGCACCCACATGGTGGAGCATGGAGAAGAATGAAGACCAAAATCTCAGTGGAAAAACAATATATAAATTAAATCTTTATACTTCCGATTTTTAATCTGGTTCGAGTCGTCCACCACTTATAATATAACCTCAGGGCTAAACGAGCTTATAATAGCTTTGGAAAATGTCAAGCAAAAACAGGACTTAAAATTATTTTGATCGGAGTGGTGATGAACTGACAAAGTTACAGATTTAGTGGCCGTTTACATCTAGGTCCGTATCATAGGATAATGAGGGAGCCTCCCACAAAAGATAACCTTCTATTTTGCGTGTTTTTGTGCATATGAGCTCTGTAGTTTTACATTAGAAAGTAGAGGAACCGTGAACGTTCTATAAAGTCCCCCCACCCTCCTCCCTAGGCTTCAAGGGAAGGTTTATTACATTTTGGGCCTTCTTCACTGGAGAGGGAGGACTTATTGGAAAGGGAACCTTTTAAAGGCCATGAGCACGCTAGTAAACAAAGGAGTCGATAGTTATTCTCTGAAATGTGAAGCAGCTTTAAAAACAGAACACAATATTTCTTTAATCGGTAAACTTATGGTAACTTGTAGACTATCAGCATGTCAAGAGCAGTTATTGAAATAATCAAGTTAGAAATAGACAAAGGAAAAAAAACAGAAATCGTCTCACGGGAAGAATTAACAAAATTGGGTGTAAGGGCCGGGCCAAACGTCGAACTTCACATGTACCGAATCCTAATCAAATTCTATTGCCGTACCTCATTTGAATTAGTTTC
>JAODFW020964235.1:0-10603 GCA_027575235.2 Palythoa mutuki
ATATTAAGCTATCCTGAGACAGTGGTTGTGATATTGCACACGTTAATCAAAATTCTGTATTATTATATGGCCTTGCAATTTCCTGCATTCTGATTGGTACACGCATGGCCTGTCAAATTGCGTATTCGGCCACAGACCGTCTACGCGCGTATTCGGACTGGTTTCCCGGATGTTGATTTTCAGAAATTTTCAAAAACTCGCACAATTACTTAAAAAACATTCAGTAAATAGTTTTAAAAAAAAACTATTCAATGCGTCGGCGAGTAGAGACAAACTTGAAGTAATGTAGATAAACAAATTATCATCGCCGTGGGAATTTGTAAAAGCTGACGTTTCGAGCTTTGGCCCTTCGTCAGAGCATCTGAAAAAGCTGAGAAAATGAAGGGTTTATATAGGTACAGAGATGTAAAAAGATGAAAGGCCATTGGTCAAAACTTATAATAATCAGATGAATGAAAAACGCTCATTAATACCATTAGGAGCCAAGGTACCGAGTTTGAAAATAAGGTTTTTTTTCTTTTCTTTCGCGCGACTCATTAGAGCCATTGTGAAGAGTAATGCCGCTAATTTGCATGTTGCAAAAAGAATGTCCTGGGAGATTAAAATGCCGCGCGACTGGTTTAGACAGTGAAAGATCATTAGTTTAAACATCTCTTAAATGTTCCACAAATCTATCGCCTAGTTTTCTGCCCGTTTCTCCGATGTAAAGTTTTTGACATTGTGAATGTTAGATAAGACTTTTCTTTACTTTGTGATCAAATCAGCAGCTCATATCTGATAATTATCTGTCTAACTAGTAATGGTAATTTGCGAATTCGAATCCAACTTGTTTAATCACAAGTAATGATAACAGGCCAAATTGGACGAGCACGAAGTCTTATTTGCCAATTTATTATAATCATTACATTTTCCAATAAGTGTTTATTTAAGCTGTTGAAGGTGAAATTTTCCATATTGTTTGCCTCAATTTGTCAGAGGTAAAATGTTGCTATTTTTAGTATTTTTTCTTGTTGCTGATTGGTCAGAATTAAATCCTGAAGCCCACATTGTGATTGGTCCATTCAATTGTCCCGATAACAGCTAGACGATAACAGAGTTTTGTTATCGGATAGTTTTACAAGATGATTAGGGAAAATAGAGTTCAGAACGAGCCAATCAGATTTGAGGACATTGTAATTATTATAATAAATGTCATTATATATCATACTAAACAGTGATGCCTTCTCGCACTGTAAAGCAGGTGCAAGTTGCATTACAGTCTAAGTGCAAGACATTGTTGGCACGTACAAAAAGCGTTATAACTACGGACTTCTATTTTCTGTTGCAGTCGATTGGCACCAAGAGGGGTCCAGCCTTTTCAAACTTGTGCGCAAGGCTATGACGTGGGGTGAAGCGAAGCACTATTGCAAGAGGATTGGGGGGCACTTACCTTCAATAACAAATGAAGAACAAATGAAAACCATAGAAACACACTTGAAGCCAAAAATAAACGGTAAATTAATGATGACACTCTATAGCTATCCCGTTCTTGTACAAAAAAGCTACAAGAAATATATTTTAGCCTGCCAGATTCTACTTCTGTTTTATCCCGTAAAAATGCTCCACAATGCCCGACGAAGTGACAATAATTGTGCTTACAGCACAGAAAAACTTGTAATCGTATACTTGGTTTTTTAACGTTTATCTCATGAAAGTTATTGTTTATGATAATGGTGCCTTTGCTCCAAACATCTCAGTTACAAAAAATCCACTTTTTCCCTAAAAAATAACTATGTAATTTAACTCTTCGCTTTCAGCTGAAAATCTTGATCTAATTGGCCACTGGAAGCTGGATGGAACTGACCCAGACGTCGTGTAAGTAGATTATTACTTAAGACGTTGAAACTACAACAAGAATAAATCGAAACTGTAAATAATGCAACTAAAATACCAATAAAGAGCAGAAAATGATGATCATGTACACTCGACAAATGTAATGATCCGATGTAAGCGTTCCCCATCTGTGTTTCTTCGTGACATTAAATGCTTTACCTAGTTAATATTTAGTCCTTAATGTCATCAGGCATAGAATTTGAATTGTGGGCAAGACTTCTAATTTTTTCTTGGTTAATTTTCCTTTGTTTCAGTATCTTTATTCTCGTCCTCGTTTGCCCTTGCTCTCTTTTTTTCTCTTGTCGTGGCCTTGTCCTCGTTTTTGCCTGTTTTCTTGCTCTTGTTCTCGTTTTTGTTCATTTTCTTGCCCTTGTTTTCGTTTTTGTTCCATTTTTGTCCTTTTTCTCTTTTCTGACCCTGTCCTCGACCATTTTCAGTCGTTTTGGTTCCATTTCTCGCCAGTGTTTTTATTCGCTTTTGTTCCTTTTCTCCCTTGTTCAGTTTTTGTTCCTTTTTTTTTTGCCCTAGTTCTCATTTTTGTCCCTTTATTTTTGCCCTTGTTTTTGTGCTTTTTCTTGTGTACTGTCGCACTTTGTAATAATTGTCGCACTTTGGAATGCCTGTTGCACTTTGTAACAAACTTGAAGCACTTTGCAATAAACTTGTCGCACTTTGTAATAAAAAAAGTTGTCGCACGTTATAAAAAAAAGTTGTCGCACTTTGTAATAACAGGTTGTCTCACTTTGTAATAAAATAAAATTTCTTCAAATATCAAGTCAAATGTATCAGTGTGTTTTGACCACGCGCTGAACATTATAATATTTTGCCTCATGGCTCTGTAGCAGTTTTAAAACATTATTTAAGTTTAATGTGAATTAAAACATACTTTTTCGTTTTAAAAACAAGTTCCACATTTTTTTTTCTTTGGGAAGAGGATGATTGTGAATGTTTACATTTGCCTGTTAGGGGACCACAGTATTTTTAACCCATCTGTTATTTTGCTGATGCTCAAGATAAATACCCTCATCAAGCCCTCCCCTCCCCTCTTTCAGGTATAAAAAAGTAAACGTTCCCTTATGTATTGTGAAAAGATAATGAAATACTCCTTTAACCAGATGGATTCATAACAGTGATTAAAAAACTATTATTTCCTTCTTTGAAAGTCAAGCATAAATACTCCCGAGAGAGAAATTTCCGGTCTTCCCGGTTCAATGCGTCTGGGCAAACATATTCAATTTTTCGAACTTTTTGAACACATTGTTTGATACTTGTACTCATTACTTTACCCTGAAGAAGACTGTGGATACAGTCCAAACGTCCGGATTTTTAAACATTTAATACATTTCAATCAGTGCAACAATTTTCTTAATTACTTTTAATGAAATACTTTTTCTAAATTATTTTTATCGTTACAGAGTAGTCATGCAATTTACGTTCCCTTCCTTTTTTATCTAATAAGCTACACTTTTCGAATTAGTGAAGGCTTGACTTTTTAAAGCTTCCCGATACTTATAGGTTTGTGACTGGAACTGACTACGCCATACATTTAAATTGGTATTTGAAGAAATCTTATTTTATTACAAAGTACGACAGCTTTTTTATTACAAAGTGCGACAGCGTTTTTATTCCAAAGTGTGACAGCTTTTTTATTACAAAGTGCGACAGCGTTTTTATTACAAAGTGTGACAGCTTTTTTATTACAAAGTACGACAGCGTTTTTATTACAAAGTGCGACAAGTTTATTACAAAGTGCGACAAGTTTATTGCAAAGTGCGACAAGTTTATTACAAAGTGTGGCCTTAAGGCATTTCGTACACAGTTCTTGAAACACAGTATTTATAACTCTCCATGTAGGAGGGTTTTTTATCCATGAGATATCATTCAGATAATATTTTCTAAATGCCGATAGACTGAAAGGAAATGCAAGGTATGAATCAGTTGATGGACGTACAGCGCTGTATCTGACCGGCCAACCTGGTACATATGCCGAAGTGCCGGCCTTTGACCTCCCGTCGGTGTTCACAATAAGCTGCTGGGTTAAAAGGAAGTCATTCTCCTATTCCAATCACATTTTTGGTGACTGGTCTAATCCGTGGAAGTTCCGACTTTACTTCGAATTCATCCATCAGACGCTCAAAATGTTTTTAGAACTTCGAAATACCGATGGACGCAGCATGATTCTTGCTGGAGTTCCTAACACCGAGTAAGTACCATTATAAAATTAGACTAGGAGTTTCCACTGGCAAGTGTAGTTTGGCCGACTGTTGTAATTGTTTGTAGCTGTATTGTATGTTAACATAAATGCCAGAATTGGTTTCGATGAATTCTCCTCTTCCTCCCAAAAACGAACCTCGTGTTAAGAGGCGCGAAGTGAAATACCCACAAGTCCTTTTGCACTGCAAAAACCAAACACGTCATTTTCGAGAAACTGTGAGAACAAGTCTAGAGTCCAGGTTCCTTTCGTGCAGGAGGAACCCGGACAGCGAACGGATCCTGTAAACGAGAAAGTAAAATTTGGGATCGGAACAGGCAGACAGACGGGCCAAGAACGACCAAAAAAACTATAATAATTCCAACAAATTTAGCATTTTTTGTTGAGCTGCGCTCAGAAATCAAGGGAAGCCGTAAGCTGATATCCTACCCGCGTGAGATGGACCAAATTTGCAAAAAAAACCTAAGAAATGGACGTAAAGGGGATCGAGAGGATGAGGACAGACAGACAGACAGACAGACAGACAGACAGACAGACAGACATGGCAAGAACGACCAAAAAACTATAATAATTACAAAAAATTTAGCTTTTTTTGTTCAACTGTGCTCAGAAACCAAAGGAAGCCCAAGCTGATATCTTACCCGCGTGAGATGGACCAAATTTGTGAGAAAACCCTGCAAATTGAATGTCAAGGAATCGAGTGGATGGTGACAAGCAGACTGACAGACAGACAGACAAACTTTGCTCAACTCCGCCTCCAATAACAAATGTAGTAATACGAGCTTGCAATTTCTTTCGGCTTATTGTTTTAGAAGATATCTCTGCAAAACAAAGAACAGTTGAACTATATAATTTTTGATAGTTAAAGTTTTAATTTTTTCAAATTATTTCAAAATGTTGCTGTTAAACAGTTTTGTGCAGGTGTGCTTGGCAGTCTGTGGAGTTAAACTTCTTAAATTTTAAAAATGCTTCAAGTTTATTCTTTTTCTTACCTTCGAAAAGTTTTACACATTTTTTTTTTCTGCCTTTGTTTCATCTGGAACTTTTTTGTCAATTAGAAGTTTCAAATTGTCTTCAAAAACAACTGAAATCGAAAACTGTAGACACCCATATTGGATATCATGCCACTATCTAATAAACAAGAAGATTCCATGATGCCGTGCGTCTGTTCAGTAATAGATCACAGATGACTTCAAACCAACAAAAAATTGGAGCACGAGGCGATAGCCGAGTGTCTCACCGAAGTTCTTACCACAGTTTGACGTCCTCTGTGATCTATTGCTGAAGAGACGCACGGCGACATGGAATCTATTCGTTTTATATAATAAAGATTTAATCTTTGTAATAGTTACGTCAATCGTGCGTCTGTCCTCTAATAGATCATAGGCGAGAACCAATCAAAATGGGAGAATAGCTTGGGTTATGATATATCGCCTGATAGATAGCGCGAGTATTATTACAGTTGTATTTTACCAGTGTTACAGTAGTCTTTCTATAGGGAGCATTCTCCTACAGTATTACACGACAGACAGACGAGGCTTCTTTTCTTGTTCAACGGTTCACTTTTATTCCTTCTCTCCATAGCTAACTAAAAACAACACATTTCATACACTTTTCATCCAGACTTAGTTTAGATATTACGAGCAATTCAGTTCTCATCGTACCGGATTCTAATTATTAGCTAACTAGACGGGCTTAATGAACTTTTCTACAACAGAATAATAATTAATCAGCAGTTCGTAAACTTGAAAACTACGACCATAAACCTAAAGGCTATTGCGTTACTTAAAATAATTACTGAAATTCTATGTTTAGTTATCTATCTCGATTCCAAAAGCGTTCTACATCATTTCCTAGCTTAGCAAACAAATAAGCTTCGATTATTCGAAATTCTTTAAGGTAAAATACAACTTTCAGTCGTTCTGATTAATCAGCAAAAGTCACGGTTATTATTGAACTAAGACTATTCTCAGTTGTTTACATTTCTCAGAATCTACCTAGTTTCCTGTGTTTCTTTATGACAAGAGTAAATTCAAAAAGGTTCTCAAAACTCATTTCAAAATTAGTCTGAAAACCAAGTTTTCCCACGGTACTAGAACTGAAAGGTCTTTCCCTTGTGAACAACTAATCTAAACCTAATAGTAGAAGTAACTTTGCGAAAGTTGACAAATTTAAAAACCTAATGCTGTCTAATTATGTGCAGTAATAGTATTAAGCAGATGAGAGCCATTGACTCCCCCCTGGATGGGAAACTGATTATAATCCACGCAGGTTAACCCCCAGCAGAAGCTGGGGCTCATGCATTTTACCAATATTCTAAGCATGGAAAGTTTGGTCAACTTTTTTGGGAAAGGTCACACAAATGTTCAACACTTGGCTGAGCTGTGGTTTAAACCCGGGACCTTCTGGTTGGAATGCAGAGATCTTACCACTGTGCCAATCCTGCCCACTTTTGAAGATCTCTATTTCCAGTTTAGAGTAAAATACAAACCCTCGCGTAAAGCCCAAAGTTTTCTTTCACAAGGAAACGCTACCCGTGTAAACGATGAACAAGTTTTCCTTAACAAGTTTAGACTGTGCCCGAAATACTCTGGAAACTATATATTCTCATTAATGTTCCTTGCGACAATTTCGTTGTCATCCGTTTGACACGAACAAATGCTATCCTAAGAGGATATCATAAGAGGAGCCTCGCTGCTGTACCTGTATTCTTTATTCGAAATACCAGACAATGAGTAATTTTGGAGGAACGTATTTTCTGATAAGGGCTGGAAAAATTGCTGACGCAAAAATATTTTAAAAAGCTTAACTGTTAACTGCAATTAATTAACAATTAACAACAACTGACAATCAACTCAATTAACAGTTAATTTATCGATGATTATTTACCCGCTATCGCAGCAAAATATGCCATTCTTGTCATCTGGAAATCGCCAACTTTTTCACCCAAATTTGCTGGTATGAAGGCAACACTCAGGATAAGAGTGACACGTTGAAATGTTCTCAGAGTTATCATGATTATTTCAGCCTCCCTCTTGAACCAAGAGGAAGTTGTTGTCTCCTCGCACTAATGGATCTATTTATTGCGAATTGAATATGGAAAGAAAGGGAAGTTGGAAGTTGACTGGCCAATCAAATTCTTTCATTTTGTGAGCAGGTGTAGCAGGTGTGCGTTTAGTAATTAAGATAACGGTAATTTTATTCTTAAGGCTTTAAAAATGAGTTTGTGTTTTGTACTTATGCTCGCTGCTCGCCATGGTAACAGAGACTCACAGACTCACTTGACTTTACTCTTCTGTTTACCGGCAATTCGCTCGACATCTCACACCCAGCAATATTTTCGAAGAACTACTTCTGATAATTATAAATATACAAATGAAAAATTCTATAATAAATAGTTAAAACACACAACGTTTTCTAACAATTAGCTCAGCTTTAGTATAATGATACAGAATCAGTTCAGTATGTGATATACTGAAGTCTAAAACAAAGCTCATTGTTAAGGAAGATGGAACGTTGATACAGGGGGTTCATTTGACCGTTTAATGACGAAATTTCACATGTTCTTTGGAACGGTCAAACGATTACGTTGCTAGACAAAAGAACATGAGTTGCTAAGTGGAAACCACTTGTTGACAGCTAGTAAAAACCAACCGTTACGTCAGCCCACGTGGAAAATGTGGCAAGTGATTAAGCAATGGGCGAAAAATATGTCTAAGAAACCTATCGTTCTTTTGCTTTTCGAGTTACAGTTGTAGACGAACTGAAGTTTAACCATTTGTTCTTCTTCTCCCCTTAATAAACAAGTTTATTTCCGCTTAGCAACAATTTTCTGTCTAGCAACGTAATTTTTCAACATCATTTAAAAATCAATAATAGGTTCAATGAGCAATGTAAATAGCTTCTAGGTTTCGGCATTTGCACCGGTAACTTGAAATTGCAAGAAATTTCCAAAAAAATGAATGGTCAGGATTAGTGAAAGATTGCTTGGCTCACTCTGACTTGTTTCAAAATCCCTACACTTCACGTTTCTCCCACGTACGTGGCATTGCATGAATTGCAAGACTATGATAAACAAGATTTGCCGCATGATTAACATCTGTTCAAAAGAAACCTGGAAAGTTTTCAACTCACTAAACACAAACACCTATCACAATTATCTCATCACTACTCAGAGCCAAGAGAATCGCTTCTGATTTTAAGGTTACTGAACACTTTGGGTGGTGTTTCTAGTTTGAATACGATATCTCACTTGATATTTATTACAGACTTATAAGTAATGGTAATAGGACTGAGTGGAGTCCAATCCGGTCTATTTTCATTAGGTATTATATAACGAAGTCCTATTACCAATTTATTATAATAACTAAAATTTGTGAAAGCTAAAATGAAAGACAAAATCTTTGCGTATAAAAACACATTTTATAATTTTCATAACATTTGTAATGGTAATGGCAATGAATGGAGTCCATTTCTGTCTGTTATCACTACTTGTTGCTGATTGGTCAGAAAACCTGAAGCCGGGATTGTGATTGGTTCGCTCAACTGTCCCGCTAACAGATAGCCGATAACAAGTAGCCTTTAACAAGTAGCCGATAATAGAGTTTTGTTATTGTATAATTTTCCATTAGGGAAAAACAGAATTCAGAATGGTCCAATCAGATTTGAGCAAATTGTAATTATCATGATAAACCTATATATCACTGGAAACGTTATGAATGCTCTAAATGAATATCTAAATTATATTGATTTATTCGTTATAGTAAGGACTGACGCTCTACTTTTGATCCAATTTTTGTGTATTTGAAGTCAACAGTGCATGGCTCAGATCTTAACTTCCGCTAGTGTTTGTCACCTTTTTAATTTCAGCAAAGGGTGCCGATCAAAAAAACCGTGTCGGCGAGTTTTGTTCGTGAAAGAAAATACAAATTGCAAGTATTTTTAGTCAAGAGGCGCAGAATTCGATTAATAAAAAGTCAACAAGGACTTTTTTTCAAATTCGCCGACATGGTTTTGTGTTTTAAGTGTTTCTCTATAGTTGTGCCAAATCTCGTGGCAAAATAACAAAAATTCAGTGAGAATCGATTTCTTTCAAACTTTCATTTGCGTAAGAACTTGAATCGAGAAAACAGTGTTCGAAAAATGAACGATGTAGCTCTCCGACTGCCGATAAAAAAAATCATTTTGACTCCCGAATGAATTAGACATTGTTTGTATGCCGCATTTAGTGACACGTATTAAATTGATAAATTTCGCATTTCAGACGTTTTATTCGTCTGAGACACTCGGATAGAACGTCTCGACGAATATAATTTAATAGGAGCGATTCAGCTCGTTTTATACGTCGCTTTACTGTCAAAAAAATTGCTGGAATTATTTTAATTTGCTTATTTTAAACTGTTCAGTAGCCTTAATTCAGAAGTAAAAAAGATCAAAAGAAGTTTCCTTGATGCCGGCTGGATATCAATCATGATTCGTAATTAAAACAGTCAACGAGTTGGTAGCTTTTAAGCTTTTAACTTAAAAGTCCTTCGACAGTTGTAAAACTTCGAAATTTCAAAAACCTTGCTCAAATAACCCTAAAAGTGAAACATTTTCGATTATATAATTGAAAGGTTCGACAGCGCTTTATTTTTTTCAAAATATATGAAAGTTGAAAATCGTGTAACCACCTCCGCCAGCGCCAGTCCCAGCTGAATATATCAAGAAAAATAATGGTTTTCAATACGGCGCGTACAACCAAATGCGTCAATATTTTTTCAGAAGTTTCACGGATCATCACCCACCTATTGTGCTTACTGCCGTCTAGGTTTGATTTGAGAAATATATGATAGTCTTAAAATTATTTGGGCAATTACAAATACCCCATTTGGAGGACCCTAGGGAACAGACTCAAAAGTAGATAACTTTAAACCCAAAAAAATCATACTGGCAAAATGCTTTTTAAAACTTAAAAAAAACATCTTAACAGCACATAATCCATATTCTTTTATTCAAGCTATTCTCCGTTGTATTTTATGTCAATGGTCATTTTGGTAAACAACAAACACATTTATAAAATAGTTCAGATACTACATGCGTTCTGATTGGTCAATAGGTGTGCTTTCCTGCTACTTTGAAACACGAAAATGATGTTTTGTTGTCGCCATGTTGTAAGAGTTTGCAGTTTCATGAAAGAAATAAAACTATACGCGCTTCGTAAATCGTCTTTCTCTTTCGCGCTTCGTAAATCGTCTTTCTCTTTCTTTAGTCGGAAAATAATAATTTTATAAAAGAAATTACAATGTTTTCGGTGCCTTCATAGCCTGAGGAAAACATCGGCAAAGTTTGTGAGATTTCTTGAGCAGGTGAAAACGGGCGTTACTAAACAGCGAAACCAGAAACCAAAAAAGAAAAAGAGAAACCAGCAACCAGAAACGATACTCTACAGGTATATTATATTTACCTTTATGGCTGGTGTAAGTTATTCCCTTTGGGAATTATGTTGCAGACATACTAATATGTTTATTTTAATGTTGT
>JAODFW020964328.1:0-10602 GCA_027575235.2 Palythoa mutuki
ATCTAAAAACTACTAATGATATGTAGTGATAACTAACTACTTTACTAAAGTTACACTTTACTAAATGATGGGAGTAATATCCATGAGTACTCTTAAAGAGAGTCTTAGGAGATGATAGCCTGGGTGCTGGATACCCTGATGTAGACAACAACGACAACATTATAATTCTGACCACTGACTAAATGTACTTAAAGAGGATTTGAACTACACCTCCTCAGGAGAACCAAGCAATTTTGATAAAGATACGGCAGTGTCATCGCCATCACCCAACTGATCACCAGTCCCCATCATCTGCATCGCGCCTGTTATCAACGCCATGAAGATCTACAACAAAATCATTGTACATCAACAGCCGTAAAACGGGAACAAACTATTGCAAAATTTGAAGCAACATCTAACAAAAGAATCAGGGTAAAGTTTCTTTTTATTCCACAAAGATTGTGGCAGTTCTTTGTATCATTACCAATTTTAGAGCACAGCCCCTGATTCCTCAAATGCTTGCATTAATTTAAATACTCCGACGAAGGTCTCAAATCCGAATTGACGAAGGACTTACCTATTTCTGCTGGGGGCTAACCTGCGATGGATTAGTGTCCCGTCCATGGGGAGTCAATTACTCTCATCCGCTTAACACGACAGAAACCGGGGATAAGCACCGGCTACAATGGGCCACTTAGGCTCGTAAAAGGATTTAACTTTTTTAGCTTTTTACCGTATTTACTCGAATAAGCAGCGGCGGCGGCGCAGGTGAACATACATATATCATGTCAGGTGAACATAAATATATCATGTCAGGTGGACATACATATATCATGTCAGGTGGACATACATATATCATGTCAGGTGAACGTACATATATCATGTCAGGTGAACATACATATATCATGTCAGGTGGACATACATATATCATGTCAGGTGAACATACATATATGATGTCAGGTGAACGTACATATATCATGTCAGGTGAACATACATATATCATGTCAGGTGAACATATATATATCATGTCAGGTGAACATACATATATCATGTCAGGTGAACGTACATATATCATGTCAGGTGAACGTACATATATCATGTCAGGTGAACGTACATATATGATGTCAGGTGAACGTACATATATCATGTCAGGTGAACGTACATATATCATGTCAGGTGAACATACAATATCATATGCACATACTAATATCATATACACATTCATGTATCAGGTGCACATACATATATCACATCAGGTGAACATAGATATATCACATCAGGTGAACACAGATATATCACATCAGGTGAACATACATATATCACATCAGGTGAACATACATATATCAGTTCCACATACTAGTATCAGTTGCAGATATATCTATCAGTTCCACAAACATATATCCCCACATACAGGCACCAAGTTTACCTATATAATGTTTGCATCGAGTTAATGTTGTCCTTAATTTTTGTTTTTTTATTTCTCTTCTAAACTTTTCCTTTTTCAAAAATACCAAAACAAGATCTGGGAAAAAAATTTCCATCGATTTTGCGACCCCTTACAAAAACACAGCTAAACTTACCGTCATGAGAGCCCCGGGGGACAAAGCACCGCTTGGCACCAAGGTGCTACTGTACCTACACAGATAAAACATAAACACTCAACTTGTTGGGCCATCATTTCTGCGCCACACAAGACAATAAGAGAATGACCGTTATAAATACAAGATACGTTTTTTTGTAAACGTTTTGAAATAAGGTGTGAGAGCACAGGATACACCAATCTATCTATTAATTTGTGTTACGCTCTCCCACGGACGTGAAAGTTGCGAACCAAAGAATTATTGTAGTGCAAAAGTTTGTACAAGTTGGTAGAAAAGAAAAAATTGCCCCCCTAGCAAGCCGGGAATACAAGCGAGCTATACTTAACAAATTAATAATGCTTAAAAGCTCTTTTCTTAATATCAACTGACGAGTTTACATATGTATGTATTTCTTTATTATGTAGTTACACGGTTAAGAACTTTGAAAAAATAAAGGGTTTGCTAAAATTTTGGAGTTTTGAAAGAAAGCTGCACACACAAAAATGCGGTCAATTTAATGGTAATTTTAATTATTGTTAGAACTTATAGATGCAAGGATTACCCACCAAAATCCAAAGCCAAGAAATCCAAAACAAAGTAAAATCATGAATCCCTTCTCAGCTCCTAAAACCAAGCTCTTGATTCTGTTCATTGACTTGGTTGCGCCAAGCTTATCTGAAAAACTGAAAAACAGAATACTTGTGGTTGAGCTAAGAAACTGGGGGCCACTGCAAAGCACTCCCAGTTTTGGTACGTGGTTGCAACTGTAAATATGACCATAGTAGGTAGAGTGGTCCGACCATACTTAGTAGAGTGGTCTGACCACAGTTAGTAAAGTGGTGTGACCAAAGTTAGTAGAGTGGTCTGACCATAGTTAGTAAAGTAGACGGACCATAGTTAATAGAGTGGTCTGACCAAAGTTAGTAGAGTGGTCTGACCATAGCTAGTAGAGTGGTCTGACCATAGTTAGTAGAGAGGTCTGACCATAGCTAGTAGAGTGGTCTGACCATAATTAGTAGAGTGGTCTGACCACAGTTGGTAGAGTGGTCTGACCATAGTTAGTAGAGTGGTCTGATCATAATTAATAGAGTGGTCTGACCATAATTAGTAGAGTGGTCTGACCATAATTAGTAGAGTGGTCTAACCATAATTAGTAGAGTGGTCTGACCATAATTAGTAGAGTGGTCTGACCATAGTTGGTAGAGTGGTCTGACCATAGTAGAGTGGTCTGACCATAATTAATAGAGTGGTCTGACCATAATTAGTAGAGTGGTCTGACCATAATTAGTAGAGTGGTCTAACAATAGTTAGTAGAGTGGTCTGACCATAGCTAGTAGAGTGGTCTGACCGTAGCTAGTAGAGTGGTCTGACCATAATTAGTAGAGTGGTCTGACCACAGTTAGTAAAGTGGTGTGACCAAAGTTGGTAGAGTGGTCTAACCATAGTAAAGTAGACGGAACATAGTTAATAGAGTAGTCTGACCATTGTTAGTAGATTGGTTTGACAATAGCAAAGCATTGCTTCATACTAATACACTGCTATAGTAACAAAACATATTTGTAGAATACACATATGTTCAAAAACACTAACAGTAACGGTTAGTTTAACAATAAGTTAATATCATTTTTCATTAACTATAGTACTATGTTATTTATGCAATAATGATAATGATCATATTTCAATTTTAGCGTCGGTTCGTTTTAGAAAGCATTCATAAATGTAATTCCCAATTTATTGTCAAAGTTGGCTCAAGTAATGTAAATTTAGCAAATATTGTTTTAAATGATCTGTTGAATCAACGTCTGTTACTACTTTAAGCTTTTTGAAAAAGATGTGTCAAAATTCATCATATAAACTGCACTTAAAAAGAAAATACGGCGGCGTGGTTGGCGCAGTGGTAAGATCTCTGCCTTCGAACCACAAGGTCCCAGGTTCAACACCCGGCTCAGCAGAGTGTTGAATATTTGTGTGACTCTCTTTTCCGCCAAAGTTTACTCAGCTTTCCATCCTCCCGAGGTCGGTAGAATGAGTACCAGCTTCTGCTGGGGGCTAACCTGCTATGGATTAGTGTCCCGTCCAGGGGGAGTCAATAACTCTCATCCGCTCAACACTACAGAAACCGGAGATAAGCACCAACTCCAATGGGCCACTTAGGCTCGTAAAAGGATTTAGCTAAAAAGAAAATGTTATTCGTCTTCTGTTTCAGTTGCGCTACAAAATTTGCATAAACGACTTTCTCGTGGTACTATTGGATTAAAATATGATCAAGGATAATCAAAACATGTAGTAGTCTAACCATAGTTGGCAAAGTATTCTTACCGTACTTAGTAGTGTTCTTACCATAGTTAGTAGAGTGGTTTGACCATAGTTAGTAGAGTAGCCTGACGATAGTTAGTAGAGTGGTCTAACCATGGTTAGTACAGTACACTGTCTGACCACAGTTAATAGAGCAGTCTGACCACAGTTAGTAGAGCAGTCTGACCACAGTTAGTAGAGCAGTCTGACCACAGTTAGTAGAGTAGTCTGACCACAGTTAGTAGAGCAGTCTGACCACAGTTAATAGAGTAGTCTGACCACAGTTAATAGAGTAGTCTGACCACAGTTAGTAAATTAGACTGATTTCTAGAGTTTTGTGAATAAAAACTGTGACCCAAATGATTCGATGCTTCAATGGTTAGAGACGGGTTGTTCAAAGGTTGGATATTTTTAACCCAGGTTTAAACCAAAATTCAGAGGCAATTTCTTCTCTAAAAAAAGATTTACGCTTCTACAAAATACTGTTCAGATTTTCCTCGGACAAAATTGTTAATAATCCTAAAATTACAGCTCAAATCAGTCTCATTCAATGCCTTCCATCTTTTTAGAAAGATAATCGCATTTTCACAATTAATCCACACCAACGTTACTTTATTCCTTTGCAGCCAAAGAGAACCATAATTTAAACCTAGTTATTAGTAGCTAATGTTGAGAAGTCTGCAAGTGAGACAATCCTTCCTGTCTCTTTGTATTACCTTTTCGATTCAACCTTTTGGCCAGCATTGGCAACGACTGTCTTTACGGAACTTAAGCTTTTCTTGGCCATAAGTTTTGCTTTTTGGGCCATCTCTTCTTTCCGAGCCTTAATAAACGCTTCGGCCTAAAGGCAAGATTATTAATACGTGGTTGTATCAACTGCTTACTTTCTAACAGAAACATTCCACCGGGGATTGGCATGTACTAGATTCTTTAATTGCTTATTCGTAAAACAGTGACAGAAAAACTACATTTAAGAAAATACAGGACTTTTTTATGATACTAGATCAAATACTTTTGGAACTTTTTGACAGTTTTGAAAACGCTACCAACTAACAAATTTATAAGAAAGACTGTCTGTTTCAATTTTTGGGAGATTAACTTAACTTGATTTCTTTTCTCTATAAAAAATAATTTTTTGTTCAATTCTAAATTGTTATTTAAAGTTTCTTGATTAATAAAAGTAATAGCATTTTGGCTAACAAAAACAAAGCCAATGCAAGGTTTGCTTGTCATACTAAAATTGAAAAACATTATGATGATGATGTTGATGCTGATGATGTTGATGATGATGCTGATGATGCAGACGATGTTGATGATGATGATGTTGATGATGATGATGTTGATGATGATGTGTTGACGAGGATGATGACAATGATGATGTAGATGTTGTTGATGATGATGATGATGTTGATGGTGATGATGCTGATGCTGATGTTGATGATGTTGATGTTGATGATGATGATGATGTTGATGATGATGATGTTGATGATGATGATGTTGATGAGGATGATGTTGATGATGTAGATGTTGATGATGATATTGTTGTTGTTGATGATGATGATGTTGTTGACGAGGGTGATGATGATGTTGATGATGATGATGACGACGATGATGATGATGATGATGATGTTGATGATGATGATGTTGACGAGGATAATGATGATGATGACGATGATGATGATGTAGATGTTGATGATGATGTTGTTGTTGTTGTTGTTGTTGTTGATGATGATGATGATGATGTTGTTGACGAGGATGATGATGATGTTGATGATGATGATGTTGATGATGATGTTGGTGATGATGATGTTGATGATGATGATGATGATGTTGTTGAAGATGTTGATGATGATGATGTTGATAATGATGATGTTAACGAGGATAACGATGATGATGATGTTGATGATGACGATGATGATGATGTAGATGTTGATGATGCTGATGTTGATGATGATGTTGATGCAGATGTTGATGAGGATGATGATGATGTTGACGAGGATGATGACGATGATGATGTTGATGATGATGTAGATGTTTATAATGATGTTGATGGTGATGATGCTGATGTTGATGATGATGATGTTGATGATGTTGATATTGATGTTGATGATGAGGATGATGATGTTGATGATGAGGATGATGATGTTGACGACGACGACGATGATGATGATGATGATGATGATGTTGATGATGACGATGAAGATGATGTAGATTATGATGATGTTGATGGTGACGATGCTGATGATGATGATAATGTAGATGATGATGATGATGATGATGATGTTGATGATGTCGATGAGGATGATGATGTTGATGAGGATGATGATGTTGATGATGATGATAATGTTGATGCTGATGATGCTGATTTTGATGATGATAGTTGTTGATGATGATGATGTTGATAATGTTGATGATGAAGAGATGTTGTTGATGATGATGATGTTGATGATGATAATGATGATAATATTGATGATGATGATGTTGATGATGATGATGTTGATGATGATGATGTTGTTGTTGATGATGGTGTTGTTAATGATGATGTTGTTGTTGATGATGATGATGATGTTGGTGAGGATGATGATGATTGTGCATGATTGTGACGAGGGATGTCCGTGATGATGGCTCACCTTATTCACAGCCGCTTTAACGAACCCAAGAACAGGCACGGATACCATCATCATCAGAGTAACTTTCCAATTCTGTATAAAACTCACTAGGAATCCCGATGTACAACTGGCCACATTCTGAATCATACATGCAACTTCCGCTCCAATGCCACCTGCATTCTTCAATTCTTCACCTTGATTTAGCATCGTGGCGTCTACGCTAACGTCACTATCAACCGTTAAAACAAAAATAGATGGATCTACGTTCTCGACAACTCTAAATCAAAAATGCTAGTTCTACTTATATAAGTTGTAAGAAAAACAGAGGAAAAAAACAAAAGTATTGTACTAACGATCAAAGTTTATTGCCATAGATAAATCGTGTTTGTTTAGAGAGTACCTTAAATAGTTAAATATACAGCATTACTCTGGCGCATTCTTACTCTATGAAACATATTACCCTATAAACCATCTAACCCTATGAACATCGGACTCTACGAAACATCTTACCCTATCACCCCTCTAACCCTACAAACATCTCACTCTACGAATATCATACTCTATCAATCATCTAATCCTATGATCTTACTTTACGAAACATCTTACCCTATCAACCATCTAACCTTACAACATCTCACTCTACGAATATCATAGTCTATCAATCATCTAATCCTATGATCCTACTCTACGAAACGTATTACCCTATCAACCATCTAACCCTACAAACATCTCACTCTACGAATATCACACTCTATCAATCATCTAATCCTTTGATCTTACTCTACGAAACGTTTTGCCCTATCAACCATTTAACCCTACAAACATCTCACTCTACGAATATCATACACTTTGAATCATCTAACCCTACGATCTTACTCTACGAAACGTTTTACCCTATCAACCATCTAACCCTACAAACATCTTATTCTACGAATATCATAGTCTATCAACAATCTAATCCTATGATCTTACTCTACCAAACATCTTACCCTATCAACCATCTAACCCTACAAACATCTCACTCTACGAATATCATACTCTATCAATCATCTAATCCTATGATCTTACTCTACGAAACGTTTTACCCTATCAACCATCTAACCCTACATCTCACTCTACTAATATCATACTCTATCAATCATCTAAGCCTATGATCTTACTCTATCAAACGTTTTACCATATCAAGCATCTAACCCTACAAACATCTCACTCTACGAATATCATACTCTATCAATCATCTAACCCTATGATCTTAATCTACGAAACGTTTTACCCTATCAACCATCTAACTCTACAAACATCTTGTTCTACGAATATCATACTCTATCGATCATCTAACCCTATGATCTTACTCTACGAAACGTTTTACCCTATCAACCATTTAACCGTATGAACATCGTGCCCCTCGGAACATTGTACCCTAGAAACTACCTATCCTAAGAACAACTTACTGTACGAAACATTCGTTCCACCTTATAAATCGCCTACTCCTATGAACAACTTGCTCTATGAACAATATTGCCCAATTAAGTATCTTACCTAATACCGAGAGAAGGCAGAGTTCCCTCGTGTAGATGTGTGTCAAACAATTCTGGCCCTTTATTTAAAACATCTACCGATAAGTCCATGTCTACTTTTTTCACTCCTCTTTCTGTTGCAATATTCCAGCAGACCACTTCTCCGTAAGCACAAAAAAGAGTCGCCAGAGCTGCGTATAGATAATATATGGCGTATTTCTTCATTTTCTGCTCTATTTCCTCGTCAGTCAGGCAAAGTGTTATATTTGCTGAAAGCAAAGTTGCGTTTACTGTTCTTACCAAAGTTGCATTAATTACATTTTCGTTCCTCGAGCCAACCGTGGGATCTGAGGATATTCTTTTGGTTCTTGTGGCGTTAGTACTTGTCACGTTACCATCTTTCACGTTAGAACGTGTTTTCTTGATGTTTACTGCAATTGTTGGGTCTACAATTCTAGATTTTCTTGTGTGTGTTATATTTGTAAATGTTTGAGATGTCATTTTTATACTTTCAGTTTCTTCATTTGTCACATTGTTATTGGTGGCTTTTGCATGCTTTGCCGTCTTCTTCTTTGTTGATGTAACGTTCATACTTACAGCTTCTTTTTCTGTCACGTTTGCTCGTGCTGTAAAGAACACGCTACTGCTGGTTAGATTAGCTTGCAAAGAGAGACGATTACGCAGTCGCGTTTTCAAAGCAAATGCTCTTCTCTTGATTTTTCCAGCGCCAAATGAGACGCTTTTACTTTTGCCAGACAACATTCTGGCGACTTCACGTCGAGTTTTATTATTTTGGGATTGCAGCCGTACTGGATGATTCGGCCTTATATTCTGCATTCTCTTAACTTTGGTCGGTTTGAACGAACTATTCCACATCAAGGTATCGTCTGTGATATACAAGTGAGCAAACAACTTGCCGGAATTGTTGCGTAAAATTTTTTTTATATGTCTCATAATCCAACTTGGATGTGTCTCTCTCTTGTGTATACGATGATCTTTATTTTTCAGTGAGTTGCCGTGTGAAAAAGTATCGCCGCTTTCTGAGAATTCCAAATTCGCTCTTAGGTTTCTCTCACCTTTTTTAAATTTCCAGCTGTTTATTTCAGTTTCATTGTCCAGTGTGTCGCTTGGTAATGGTTCTTGTTTCAAACTTCCGAAGTCTTCAATTTCAAACGCACTTTCGGAAGGAATTTTCTTAGTCTCTATGATGTCCACACCATCGTCAATGAAAGTTGTGTCTTTTCGTTCTCCCTTTGCGAAATAATCATCAAAATTGTTTTTTGTATATGGTAATTTTATTGGTTTTCTCCCATCAGTGTTTGCTTGCTTCTCTTTTTCATTAATCGCCTTCCCCTTTATTTCCTTTATTTTTTTAATTTCTTTTATTTCAAAAGGTTTAATCTTGGGTTTTTCTTTTACACGTCCAACAATAACGACTTCAACTCCCTCTTTTTTCCTTTCAGTTCTTTCCCGCTCTCTTTCCACTTCTGGGACTGGTGTTGATGGTTTCAACGTTGTTATAATTTTCATTGGCTTTGTTGGCTTTGTTGTTGTTGGAGATATTCTTGCAGTTGTTGTCGTCGATTCTGTCGTAGACTTTACTTTTATTGTTGTTATTGCTGCCGTTGTTTTTGTTGGAGATATTCTTGCTGTTGTTGATGTTAGTTCTGTTGTAGATTTTATTTGTGTTGCCGATTGTGGAAGTGCTATTAAAGCTGGTGTACTTGTTGGTGCCGTTGAGGACTGCGACATTACTGTTTTTGTTTGCTTTGTTAACGAATATGTTCTAATTTGAATTGCTCCTAATGTTTCCTTCTCTTTAGTTTCTGGTCTCGTCACATTAGTTATGTTAACTTTTGGGGTGAGCCTCATTTCAGGATACAAACTTTCCAATGGGGTGCAGTTTCCGACACGAGAGACGAGTTCATCCGTAAGACCACCATAAATCATAGCGCTAAATGATGGAATAAACCCGTTGGCTACAGCTAGCAAAGTTCCGCAAACCATGAGTAGTTGAGAAATGCCATCCGTCAATGCCTGCAAGCCAAGTTTAACATTTTTACTATAATATTACGAAAATCATTCCTATACAAAAATATAAACCTTTTATTTGCTTCTATTTTATCGTGCGAGAAAATCAGGGTCTGGTCGATGGGCTTTAAGGCATTTTAAGACCTTGAAAAAGTCAAATGCTCCGAAAAATCGATTTCGGAAATATACTGTATCGTGAAAAAATTTGACGTGAAGAGTACATCTTTTAGTTTTCGAAGAAATTGGGGCCTAAAACTCACGCTAATTTTTCCGGAAGTCGTCGGGTCAAGTTCGCGTTCAAACTCGGTTTATAACGTCAGAGAAGTCACACACAGGTTTTTCAACAAAACTTTTAGTTTCAGTTTGCAAACAAATGGAGATGCCATAACTGCATGAATTAGGCCGTAAAACGTCCAAATGCTGTACATCAGCAGCCTTTACAATACAATACAGTGGAATCCCAGTTTAACGATATGCCAAGGGGACGTCGAAATTATATCATTACTCTTATCTCCCGAATATACTGGGGGGTCCGAATAAGCAGGGGGGTTGGAAAATTTTCTAAATTCTAATAAGCAGGGGGGATGAGAT
>JAODFW020964424.1:0-10601 GCA_027575235.2 Palythoa mutuki
TCGTATTCCTTATATTATCTGCGCCACAGCAGCAACGGCGGCCATATTTCCAAAGGAAAAGAGAGAGAAAAGCAATTATTTCTTGTTGTTATATAGTATTTTAACAATATTTTGCCATATTTTTGTCATATTTTCATGAAATATTTTGTTACATTAATTAGTGTTATTTTTTTCTTTGTATAATGAATATATTACGAATTTATTAATCAATTATATTAAGAATAAGTGACTATCCCATGCAATTTGATGCTTAGCTTTCAACAGCTAGCTTGCTAGCCTAGTGGATAGGGTTTAGGCTTAGTACGTTATTTAGTGTCTGTTCGATTAGAGTTCGTATTTCAGGTAAGTCCAAGAAAAAGAAAAAAAGGAAAAAAAAGCTATGGAGACTAAGACCGAGTGAGTGAGGATACTGGGTGAGAATAGTTTTTCTTTAAAATTACGCATTCGGTAAGTGGAAGGTAGTAATATTATTAATTTTAGGCCTCACGGAATGGTACCCACTCTCCACCCTCCGTGAATATAAAAAGTTTTTCAACATGCGCAGTATATTCTCTTTTGCGATACCGCTGTTACATGAAAAACGCAGGCGCGAAAAGTTTTACAATTTAAAAAAATGTTTACAAACTTTCCGGAGTCGCGCCTGGTTGTCCACAGGTTGCTGTTGTTGCAATAAAGCAAAAGATGTCGGACAATGGGCAGGAAAAACGAAATAAATGTTTGTTTTTTTCAGAAAATCAGCCAAACAAGAAAACAAAAAAAATACAAAGAGAGTTTGATAATTCAAAGGACCACATCTTTGAACGATAGATCATGAAAACTCGAAGAAAGCATTTATCGATGCAGCAAGTTTTCGCGCGACTGTACAAGTTTGAAAACAGAAAACTCAACCCTGAGGAAGACAGTTGAGACGCTGAAGAAGAGTATAGTTAAGTTTTGACGTCAGAGAATGGAAATTACAGTTTTAAGTCAGACTAGCGTTGCTTTTTGTTGATGTGCAAAACAAAAATTAACATTAATTTTACTCCGTCTCAGAGTTGAGTGACATACTTTTCCTACCTGATGTTTATAAAGTATGCGATAATGCAGTAAAAGAATTATTTCGTTGCCTCTTTTGATGTCATCGAAGTGTTACTCTTAAAAAATGACGAAAGTAGCAGGGAAAATACCGAGACTTGATGGCGAGTGCGACGAGTTGAAATCCACGAAGTTAAATCGAATAGATAAGCAGTCGTGTTGCCATCCTTGCGAATCAGTCGTTACTAACACTTTAGCAGATACAAAAAAAATGCTGAAACAATACGCCATTTCCGAATTATGCTCCACTGCCAACAAACAAAAACATCAAGTCGAGGCCTAGTGCTCAAAAACACAGCAAATGTATGACATGTGAGCACTTAGCCTCGACTTAAAGGTTTTGTTTGAGAGCAGTGGAGCGTAATTCGGAAATGGCCTATTCTTCTCAATTCGATTTTTAATAGAATTAGACTTTCCAGATGAATATCTTTAGTGAAATTAACAATTACAGCTACTCCGCGGACCGCAAAGGAGACAGTAGTGCCTGTGGTGTTTGGATATGTATTGCTTTTTAAAAAAACTTTGAATATCGAATTCATTTATGCTTTTCTATAAAATGCACACTTTCTTCTTTTATTTTAAATAAGTCTTGATTTAATTGATGATATTTTACACATGTTAAATTTAAATCTAGCCAAGACAACAATTGCAACTTTATATGATTCTGAATTAGTAAATTTCTTTATGAAAATGTCATTACAGTGGGTACTATTTAAATAACTATATAACATAACATTCTATCTATATTGTTGTTAACTATTTATTAATTTAGTTATAATTACAATACTAATTTAAAATCATAGCTAGAAATATAATTATAATATTCTGACATGAAGGGTTGCCACTATTTACTGGATATGAAATTCAAGGACTTTTGCAAGACTTTTCAGGATATTTCAAGCAAATCCATTATTTTCTCAATCAAATAAAGATTTGAATGTTTTGATTTCTTTCAAAAATCAGGTCAATAACACACATACTATGTTAACAATCTTTAGAACATTTGCCTAGACGAAAATCAAGCCTTCTGGAGTAATGAATTTTTTTACCGCAGTCAGATTAAAAATATTTTAACAAACAGCTTATTTTTATTAATTTTGGACGTAAAGAAAGAAATTCAGTATGGCCCATTCCAAGATTTTCATAGACCGCAATTGTAACTCAAATCCAAAGCCAAGGACTTTTCTCCCATGTGAATGGGAAAATCTGTAAAAATTGCTAAAATGGCTTGAAATCGCAACTTAATGTCAAAGACGACACCAACAACACCTCATGTAAGTAAAATATATATTTTTTATTCATTTATTCAACTCTCTAAGATTGTATGGGTTTCCTGTGAAGAACGAGTTACGGGATTTAGAAAACTGTATGAACCGAACATGCACTCCAGACCACACTGAATTTGAACAAATGCATTTATTCTACTCGTAAAAAAGCAATGCCACTACAAGTCCCAACCATTTCCTTGCATATCCATTTGAATTCGCCATATTTCCAAAAATAAATCGAATTCGATCTATATTGAAAACCATATTTTGCAACTATTTTTTAGAAAGCACAGCTTTAAATATTTTAGGAAACATTTTCATTTCACAGTCAATAAAGAAACTTAACTTTCATCCAAACCTGCACTATGTACATTAATTAGTGAAAATTACTGTAAACAAGTTCTCATAGTTAGCAAAGGATAAAATTCACGAGTATTCCAAAAATACCACGAAACTATTATTTCACCGTAAGATTTATGACATGAATGAAATTTAGCATAAATATAGCTTAATATTGCGGTTAAAACATTTAAACTTGATTCATTCTAAATCAACTTGGTTTGATTGCCCTTTGAAATTCTGCGTACTGTACTGTAGCACATCAAACTTTCAAATCGCACAAAAATTTACAAGTATAATTAGATTGAATAATGATAAATGTCTCAAAAATCTCTTTCTTTTTGGAGAAATGCAGTCAGTTCACTCAGCATTTTAATAATAAAGTCAGATATATATACCTTGAATTGCTTGTTTTCCTCTCTTTTAATTTTTATAAGCCACATCTTTCGCAATTCGGGCATTTTGGGAAAAACATGGTACGATATTCGCTCTTCGTCTTCGGCTTTCATCCGCACCCAGCTTTTACACAAAGGAACAGCACAGTTCCTGTTAAGCTTTCTCTTTCTATTTCCTGTAGCTTGCATGTTTGTGAAGTTTAAAAATAATCCAAGCACAATTAAACAGTAAAACATGGCGAAGTGCAAGGCAACTCAGAGACAACATCCGGGACATTCCATAAGCTATCCTCGTTTGACTTCATCGTTTAAAATCCGACGCCATATTCGAAAAGGGTCTATTGTATATAATAATAAAAATAACATTCAAATACACCTTGATGAACATGAACATATTGAGTATTTGAGGTCTCAAAAATCTTCAGTAATTCATTAAATAACTTGAACATGTAAATAACTCTAAATTGTTTTTTCTCATTCACTGTAACCAATTGACCAACAAGAACATATAAACAAAACTTAACTTCAACTTTCAATGTCTTATCAAAGCATGTTAAACTTTAGTTGGTTCTGATCCTTTGTAAAGTTTTCTTCAACATTGCAAGATGCACCAGAACAGTTTAATTTTTAATTAGTGAAGATGATATCTTTGTTATAGCTTTTCTTTTCATATTGTAGGTGAGCTCAATGTTTTTTAGATCGACGAGTAGTTCGTCAATGGTATCCCAGTAACTAAGTAGGGAGACTGTTGGGTGGGTGCTGAAACGGCACTCGAGAACATCTGTAATGGCTGTTAACCACACATCTTTGTCATTCAAACATACAAGTAGTTGCACAGATGCATCTCGTTTGCATTCGGTATTTGTTGTTTGTCATTGTTTTCTCAATTTACAAACCTGTAAATAATTTTACCATAGCGCTGAACTTTGTTTAAATCGCCTGATTTTGTGCCCCTCCTGGGGCTGCAGTGGGTGCTCTAACTTAAAAATTAATTTTCTGTGCTGGTGTCACAGTCACTTTTCAAACTTTTAGTTTGCAGAAATAAAACACATATCATAGCACTGTTTATTGCATTCGGATAGTTTGAATGCACCACAATTTGGAGTTCATAATTAAGCACTGATTTTCAAACTTTCCCAAGGAAGTATGCCCCAGGAACTAATGCGCGCTTGCAGCTAGAATGCTTTTAAAATGTTGCTCCTTGGGCATCCAGCTGCCTCCAACGGAAGTGAATTCTTCTCTTTTGAAACATTTTGAGGACCCTGGATTGAGTTTAGCCTGCTTGTCATCTATTTATCTGCTATCTAATATTTAGTACATCGGAAAGTATTTTGCAGAAACAAACAAATATACCAATGACAAGAAACACTAAAACTATATTTCTGCAGTCTGATCAAAAATATTTTTGCAATACAATTTACATGTTTTTTTATAAAATATTTAACAATTCATTATACTTTTTATAGAGATTCAAAAAATCTTGACCAAGCTGAGCAAAATAAAAGGCTATGAAGTCATTGGAAAGTGGAAAAAGGCCTGTGTAAACCATTTCTACTGGTCAGTAACTTCAACAAAAGAACACCAAGGTGAAGTGAAACTTGCCAAATTTCAAGCTTCCTTTCCCACATCATTAACAGGTACAAGAATCTGCCAAACATCAAAGGTATTTCCAAGGTTTGATATTAAGTCTTGTACAGAAAATAAAGGATAATAGCGCATACTGGAAAAGGGGTTATGTCTAAATAGCTCAGGGCTGTTCTCAGGGAGAGCTTCTCATACAGATTGGCTTCAAACATTGAATCCTGTTCTCAAAGGGGAATAACGATTGGTAAAAAAACAGCTACAGTGGTTCAGTAGCTGGATCTGATTTCACCTGTAGCACTTTCTCTATCAGCAAATCCAGTAGGGCAGTAAATTGAACTCTTTGCTTGCCGAAGGTAATTATGTAAACTGCATGCTGCCTCAGCTGTTTCAACACTTGTTTGTATGACAGAATGAAATATCTGCCATCAAGCTGCAAGTATTCCAAATGAGTTTTCTATTACTCGGCGGGCTCTTGAGAGTCTGTAATTAAATATCTTCTGCTCTTCAGGTTATCCATGGCCTGAAAAGGGGCGCAAAAGCCAAGGCTTTAATGGAAAAGCTTCATCTCCCACAAGAAAGTAGAGTACTGGAGACTGGTCAGCACTGTTTTCTAATGGATCAGCTTCTGGTAATTTCTTACTGTGATTCTCAAAGGATTGCCCCATAACCGAATTTCTAAAAATACCGCTGTCATTATTGGAGCCACAGTCTCCAAAGTGAAACAATAACTAGCATCACATATTGCCAGTAGCAGTGTGCTAAAGAATCCTTTAAAATTATAGTGAAGTTATCCACTGTTTGGTGGACATTTGATTCGAACATGCTTGCCATCTATTTCCCCAATACAATGAGGGAAATTCCATACATCACGAAATCCCTTTCATATTGCTTTCCACTCTTCAGGAGAAGTGGGTGGTTTCATGTAGTTTTTGTGCCAAATTGCATTGCATGTTTCATAAACAACCTCACAAACTGTTGAAACACCACATCGATAACAAGCTGAGGTCAGAAACTGGCTGTTACCGTGTGCCAAATAAGGTATAGACATTGTCAGTCGTTCAGCTCGGCTTATTGATTTTCGCATCTTCTAATTCTCTTTGGTAATACTTTGGCCAACTAACTGCAGCAATACTTCAAAGTCTTCCGGTGACATTCTCATATACCTGTGAAAAGAATTTGAATTTTGATATTGTTTCAAGATTGATTACAGCACTTGATCAATAAAAATGTGATGACTCAAAATCAAAATAAAATTTTGATGTGCATTTTGCAAATAAATAGTACCCTTCCGTTCACTCTCACCAGCATCGATATTGGCATTTTCTTTCCCTCTGCATTGTTTTTAAATCAGTACAGCAAACAGGTTCAAGCACTTTTTTATTTATACGTTCTATGCAATCGACATGCAGTTAAAAATAACCAGTGGTGTTCATTTCACAGTATGATATGACTTGTGTAGTCGTTTGGTTTGCAATGAAACAGTTGAAATCGTGATTACAATGACTTTTCAACAGCAATATTGACCAGTGGCAGAGCAGCGTCTGACAGTCAGTGGACCTACCTGGTGTAATATGCATGATTTCCAAGCTGCAGTTCTCGTACTAAATTATTATAAAAGCCTTGTTCACGTCGAAGCTGAAATATATTTCTCACCCAAAAACTTCTGGAACGTTTTTTGCTTTTTATGCTAAGGTTCCTCCTTCTTCGAAGAAAAACAAGAAGAAGCAAAGTCAACAGCAAATTGTTGTCGGCCGCCATATTTAAAACAGAAATATATGTGCATGCGCACCGTCTTTGCCTGCGTAGCTTGCAGCACTTGTGTCGCTGGTGTGAATGTCCTTGCGCTTGCCCCAGCGCTTGCGTCTCTATTGTGAACACGCCTTAAGACTTACTGTAATGAAGGTTTATCATACCTTTTCTCGGACTCTTGGGCCCGCATCTTCTTTCTGTTTGCCCGTGCAGCTTTGGCTTCCTTCATTTTTTGCATACATAATCTGTTCATTCTTCTTTCATTTTCTTCCTTCCACATCTTTTCAATTCCATCTGTTATTGGCATTGCCATCTCTTCCAAAAACTCTCGCATCCAATGTTAGTTTGACCCCTCGTTGTTGAACATGAATGTCACATTACTTTGACACCAACCGCAATTTGTAGAAAATTCATAGTGCACTTCATGGAGATTTGTGCTTTTTGATCTGAACTTTGTCAGCACACTGAACTTACTTTCAGGCAGATTAGAATGTCTCTTTCTCATCTCTTCTGTACAACTTCTTTTGTCTTCGCACCAACTCTGTCACACTCTATTTCATACAGCATAATTATTATCTATTTAACTCATTCATTCCCTTCCAGCTGAAACAATTTTGTTTTTAAATTTAAGAAAATTCCACGGGGGGAACATCGAAAATCAAAAGGTTTTGTTGGCTTTTGTTTTGGAGTCATATAATTTGATAAATTATTGTAGTACATTTAATAAGTATTGCTTTAGAATAAAGTTTCATTACATTTTAATTTAAAACCTTGTTTTACAAAGGTTGATGTATTCTCAGTATGAAAATACAAACATTCTGGTGTGGGAAAAGCGAAATGCCGTAGAACGATGGGAGGTAGCCTAGTTCTTACTCGGACCATTACTTAACATTGCACTTTACTGTGATTGCATCATTATCATGCAAATTAAAAATCCATTCCCCTCCTTGCCTCTCTCCTTGTCACAGTCACATCCTCTTTAGAATAATAATACAGTAGTCTGGGCAATACCTGAATTTTAAAATTTCAATGTAGGCCATTAAGTGGTTTGTACTCATCCGACATAAATCTTTCCTAACCCAATATAAGCATACATCACTTGTAGTTGTCTATACTGTTGTTTACTAGACTTAACACAGTATCTGTTTCAAACTGTGAACTGATTCAGGCAAGTAAATTTACATTATTAAATACACATTCAACTAAGCTAAGTCAGCAAACAAGAAAAAGTGTTACCGACTTTAAGTTATTTGGCAATACACTGCTTAAACAACAGTTGCAAAATATTTTCCTAAGAATTCAGACCTTATTAAAAAACTTCCCCGAAGAAACTCAGTTTCTGTGTGTTTTTGACCGGTATCCTGTAACAACAGACTCTTAGAATAAATTATTGACTGTTATGATCACATAGGTGACATATCAGTAGTAATAAAACACAAACCGCGGTGATGAACATAATAGCACAACACATGTTGCAAATTTTAAAATTTATTTTGACTGGAGGTTTCTTTAATTATTTATTTTTATTCTTTAATGTTTCTTTTCCTTATTTATCAGAGATTAAAAGCCTGCTGTGAATGTAAATATTGGTAGTAAAAATCTTTTTCTTTATTAATTTGTTACTTATTTACTAGTTACCAGTCTTTCTCATCCTGATTTAAATTTGTTGTAACTTAGATTAACGGTCAAGTCGAAATATATTTCAAAATTTGCAACATGCATTAGTCTACTTGCTAGACCATCTCTCTTAACATCTTGCAACGAAAAGCAAACAATTGTTCACCTAATGACATAATTTTATAAAAGTAGTAAACCAGCATTTGCTGTTAACTACTCCAATAAAAAAAACAACACTTATCTGCAAGTGAAATTCTCGCTGCTTGCCAAAATATGGCTGTGAAAATGCAATGTCATACAGGGCAAATAACCTTTCAACTAAAGGTAAAGGAAACTTATCAGTTGTGCTTGGTAGCTGTAGGACATTAGTGCAGATATGTGCTGAAGGAATAAAGCTGCCTTCTATTGACCCTTCTTTTTGGGCTGCTCCTTGCACTCTCATCTCAACAGGCAATACAAACTCAACTGCAGGTTGAATTTGGAAACCAAGTATCGGTTCTTCTGAAGCACCAGTTGCAAACTGTAATATATGACTTAAGTCCAGAGCAGTCTGTCCGCACACCCTCCTGGAAGCTGCCACTTCTCTGACATACTTGACAAACTGTAGATAAACCTCTTTTTCTTTTTTCAGTGCATTTGATCCCTCTTCAGAAAAATTGGGCTTTAAAATGTGCAGTAGTTTTTGCACATTCATCTTTCTCTGTGCATCAGGTCTTAAAAGATGAACAAGCATGGGCAGTTGTTCCAGAGCAGACAACATTCCCAGCTCTTCTAGTCCTCTTTGAATTTGTACTATACAAGGATCTGAACACTCACTTGATGACATTATTTGCTGTAGAACATCTTCCTCTAAGAAGTTAGACAGTTGACCATTCTGTAGGATAGCAACTGCTAACATAACTCCAACAAAATAGTACTCTTGTGATAACAAAGGTCTTAAGCCATGGTCAAAATATTTTTCTTTTATGGCATGGTTCATTAATCGAATCCACTCTTTCCGTGGACCTCCAGGGTCAACAGCTTCTTCTCCCATGAAATCAGCTGAAAATGTTATTCTGTAATTTGTTATGTAATCAAGCTCGCTAAATGTTGTTTGGAGTATGTTATCCCTGTCAACAGTTATGAAGTTCACTTCACCCTCAATTGTGTCTTCAGAAGATGGAACTTCGAGCTTTCTACCACACACAACTTATTTTTGCAAAAAACTTAGGACTTCAACAGGCTCAATTAGGTTGAGACCTTTTGCTTTCTTGATCACTGACTGTATGTCAAAGGACACTTGCATTGGGACATCGCTTCTGGCATCAGGTAAGCTTTGGGGGATCTTTGTTAAATCTATTGAGATAGGTTCACTGTCATCTGAATCGGGGGGTATTGCTTCAGAAATTTCTTCTTTGAAACTGCTGACTTCAAAAGCAAATGCTTTAAGTTCCTTACTGCCTGTAGGAAGTTCCTCCAATAGTCTCAAATAAATGCTTCCAGATGGAGCAATAGATTTCAGTAGTAACTTTAAATCTATTTCTTTTCCTGTTGGGATATTTGGTGTCAAAAGAGTGCCTCCAGTGTTCTTTACTATTTCAAAGCCCAAGCCCTCCATTTCTCCTGTCATTAGTGATTCGAGTTCTTCGTAGAGCTTGCTTGCATTCCAGTTTCTATTGATGTCGACACCTAAAATAACTCTTCCATTTCTTTCCAAATACGGTTTCTCTGCTTTAGTTGGTATTTTCTCAGCTCCAATTTCCACAACCACAACATCTCTTGAAACTGTTTCTGAGCCCATGGGTCGACCAACAGGGCGCCCTGCTCTCGAAACGGCTGGATATGGGCGCGAGTTTGAAGAATAGCTCCTGTACCTGCCAGTGCAGTTTCTATTTGCACTCCCTCTAGAAACAGTTGGAAATCTTCTTTGTAATTCTGAGAAAGCACTACAACTCGTTGGCATCGTGCCACCCAAAGGAATTTCAGATCTTGATTATTCCGCTGAATGTGAATTATTTTATTGCTGTTCCAGCCTGCTCAACTAACGAAGTTTGCCTGTTTATACTTCCGATTGCATTTTCAGCAACGGAACGAACTTGTTCAACTATCGACTTATCACGATCATCCGCCATGTTTGCTAACGCACGTATATGTGACATTCACCACGCACCGCATATAGGAATCTGGGAACCTCTAATATGATCCAAAAATAATTGTGGTACACAAAATGAATTGGCACACACAAAAATAATTCGCATATGGAAAAAATAATTCACGGACACCGTATAAATAATTATGGGACACATAAAAATAATTTGCATACGAAATATTAATTCAAGGACAACTTATAAATAATTATGATACAGAAAAAATTAATGCGTATAAATAGAAATAACTCTAAAGGTAGGTATAAATATTTATGATATACCATAAAAATAATTACAAACACAGTTTTATTATTTCTGTAACAGGAAAAATAAATCAAGAGAGTTTTGACCAGAACGGGCCTCCATATATATAAACTAAACATTATAACTTCCATTTGGCCGGAAAATCTAACATTTAGAGTTTTTATAAAGGAAGCATTTGTCCTGGC
>JAODFW020964528.1:0-10599 GCA_027575235.2 Palythoa mutuki
CTACTACTACTACTACTACTACTACTACTACTACTACTACTACTACTACTACTACTCTACTACTACTACTACTACTATTACTGCCGTGGATTGGCTCCCATAAAACAAAGTGGTGAGCATGCCTCTGACAGTGTAGTGCAAGCCCGAGTCTCCTCCAAGCGACTTTATATATCTTAGAGAGGTCTCCATAAAGGTTACTATTGGAGATGTGGTCCAGCGTAAAATTTAGTTAGATTAAAATTATTTGAAAGTATTAAATTCTTCAGGTCTTATTTTTGTTTCGCTCAACATGTTTTATACGAAATCAAGCTTTCTCAGCAACGTATTACTGTACGTACTACGTGTCAAGGGGCCGCGGAAGCAGTTGAGAAGTGGCGGGGAGCATGCTCTCCAGGAAAATGTTTAAATTCAGGGGTCTCTGAAACGACTAAAAGTGCCTCCTATTCGTTAAAACAGTTTTAGATAGCTTTCAATTTCTGGACCAAGAGTAAAGCAAGGAGCAAGCATACATTTTTTTTAAAAAAAATGCAAAATCTAGTATTAGAAATAATGATAACAAAGCTTGTTAAAGCAGCTATTTGTTTGCTGGTATGTCGCTCAAGTGTTTTGCTACTAATATATCTTTGGTTTTAATTTATTGTTGTAATGTTTTTATAAAATTCTCGTACGACATTCGTGCAATTTTACGCCTGACTGACTGAAAGTACGTAATTACCGATGTTTGTGTCACCTTTTCCTCAATGTTATAGTCACCCGAGGAATGATTACGTTTATAAAAAGGCATTTCTTGTTTCTTTGTTGATTATCATCTCTTGTATTTAATGCAAAGCATTTTTTAGTAAGTATCTAGACTCTCGGGAGGGAAACCCTAATATTGTACGATCAGTTCTTTTTCTTTTTAATTCGAGGATTTCTTTCGAGTGTGTTAAATTTGTACAAAAGCCTTATGTGGGAGGCCTTTCCCTGACACTCAAGTTCGAATTTATTGATGCTGACCAAGCAAAGAAGTCAGAATCAAACAACATTGACTGGGAGTAAGTAGTATGTTTATACTAAATAACAAACAAAACAAAAAGGCCCACACAAAATAATTCACAAACATGGGCACAAAAACACATTCGACCACAGTTCTCGCAGTCAGTTATACACAGGGCTACCAAGTCCTTGTCTTTCCTATTCGCCATTTTGAACAATTTCTGTTCATCGTATAGATTTGTCCTGAATGGGGAAGCCGAGTCATCCTTTGTTTTCTGTTATTCCCGAAATATCGGTGTATAGCACAAAACATTACATAGCGGCTTTGACACCGGTAGTTGACAAGAAGGTGGCTCTTACCGCTGTCTCTGTTTTGATTCCGTACTCGAAAACAGACATTTTGGGCAATAGTTATAAGCTGTATCTAAACCGGCACCACACGACGAACACAACATATTTAAAATGAGGGAAAAGGACTTGGTGCCCATGTCCATAACTGACTGTGATAGTTTCGGTTAAATGTGCTTCTGTGCGCGTGTTTTGTAAATTTGTGAGTGCCTTGTTGTGAATTTGTATTTATGTGAATTTGTGTGGGTATGTTTTCTCAATTTATATAGGGTTTTCGCAAATTTGTGCGTGTTTTCTTTATTTGTGCATGTTGACATGTGTGGGCCACCGTGGTTAAGTTAAGGACTACAAAACCTATTATCATTTGTCATTGTGGAAATAACAACTCCTTGGCTATTATGAAAAGGTGTCTACTATAGGGATTTCTTCTCTTTTCGTTGTTTTGTATCTTACATTATTGAGGCGCGTGGCAGTCAACTGACACGTTATGCCCTGTTACCATATCGTGTCACACATAATTTGACAGCTTTATCTGAGAAATAGGGAAAAGGCAGCTAGCAAAGGAGTAGACATTGACAGAGCAGGGAAGGTGCAAAGGGTTCATCGTTGGCTTCACTGGTACCATCCTTTGTCAGAGCTAAATACCAATGTCAAAAAAGTAGTACTTTAAGTAAATATTTAAAAAAAAAAACTATTCAATGCTCCGGCGAGTAGATGCAATCTTGAAGTAATATTGATAAACGAATTATCGTCGAAGTAGGAATTAAGAAAAGTTGACCTTTTGACCATTAGCCCTTCCCCAGAGTATATGAAAAAAACTTAGAGAATGAAGGGTTTATATAGGTAATAAATAGATACAGAAATGCAATTAGATGAAAGGCCATTGGTCAAAACTACAAGTTTTTTTAAAAAACTGTACATCGTAAATGCTAGCTTTGTTCTATGTTTTAAAGGTTGATAAAAGTAGAAATAGGATTTCAATATGTTTAGATAATTTCAGTAATAGGACTTTGTTTCTTTTTATAGGTCATACGAATATTTGAAGTTTGGAAATTTAGTGTGTTTGTCATTGGACAGATCTTTTCGTCATCCAATTTGGGCGTGTGTCTCAGAGAATGAGGAACTTGACCGAGGGTAGAATATATAATCTAGTATTATTATTGGGTATAATACATAACAAAAAATTGGCTTGAATTAAAAAAAATTGTAGTTTTGACTGAATGTTAATTAAAATTATGCCTATTAATCATCCATAAAAGGATGGTAACACAGTTGGTAACACAGTTGCCGTGAGACAGTGGTAATATGGTTGCCATGAGACAATGGTGATATGGTTGCCGTGAGACATTGGTAATATGGTTGCCGCGAGATAATGGTAATATGGTTGCCGTGAGATAATGGTAATATGGTTGCTGTGAGATAACGGTAATATGGTTGCCGTGAGACATTGGTTATATGGTTGCCGTGAGACATTGGTAATATGGTTGCCGTGAGATAATGGTAATATGGTTGCCGTGAGACAGTGGTAATATGGTTGCTGTGAGATAATGGTAATATGGTTGCCGTGAGACAGTGGTAATGTGGTTTCCCTTGGACAATGATAATATGGTTGCCGTGAGACAATGGTAATGTGGTTTCCCTTGGACAATGGTAATATGGTTGCCGTAAGACAATGGTAATATGGTTTCCCTTGGACAATGGTAATATGATTGCCGTGAGACAATGGTAATATGGTTTCCCTTGGACAATAGTAATATGATTGCCGTGAGACAATGGTGATATGGTTGCCCTGGGACAATGGTGATATGGTTGCCCTGGGACATTGGTAATATGGAAAGAAATTTCTTAATAAAAAGTTGGTAATAACAAGCAAAAATATCTCGTTAAAGTGCTTCAGATCAACAAAAACAAACTCTATTATATTTTGTGCAGTAGTCCTAAAGAGGACACATGGAGAAAAACAACCTTTCTCTTACCAATATAAAAAAATCGTTTAAAGGAAAGGTGTCAAAATTTTTGCCGCTGCTGGCGACTCGATGTTTTGGTGGGAGTTGAATGAACCTATCAATTAACTGTAAGCTTTGTTTTAGATTAGAAGTTAGGTAACGCCATAAAATTTAAATATTCGACGTAATACGTACTACATGATATGCCCTCTTATTACTTATTATTACCAAAACAAGGGAATCTAACATATCCTACGGTATTATGGGCTATTTTCTTACACCAAAACAATGGCTAAGTTTGATGGTGACCTGACATATTCCGCGGTATTATAATATGGGCTACCCTCTTGCACCAAAACAAGGGATACCTGACCTACTCTGCGGTATTATGGGCTACTTTCTTACATAAAACAATGGCTAAGTTTGATTGTGGTTTGACCTACCCTAACCAAACAGTCTTAGTCAGAGCAATGGCTCTTCCCTCTTATCTTATCTGTTTTGTGTTAATCTTATGTTTTGAAAAAGCAGGTTTGTGAGTATTACGATGTTCAAGGATCGTAACATGAAATCTGATCTTGACGTGGCTGACGTTACATGCAATCTGCAGGGACTTACAGAAAGAGGTAGGATGAACGTTTTTGTCTAAAATACCTTTTGGCTTTTATCTGTTTCCCAGCACCCCTATTTCTAATGGAGTGATGTTGACGTTCTCCATTTGCCGCAGAACTTTCAAGCCCACAGTTTAATGATGTTCATTCCTCTTTTCCGTTTTTGCAGAAGAGTTCCTGTTTTTCATGAGACCCAACTATCTCCTTTTCAGGCAATATCTGTGATGTTGAACATTATCATTTTATCAATAAAAAAATTATGTCAATGAAGAGGAGATGTTTTCCTCTGGATATTTTTTGTGTACCTTTTTGTTGATCTTATTCATTTAAGAACCTTTACACGATTGTCGTACCGTTTAGGAACTTTCATATTAGTATTAGACACGTTTTAGGCCTGTAATTAATCACATTACTTCCTAGGTTAAAATGTAGGATCATGAATGAACAGAAGAATTCGTATATTTCTCGTTATTAATATTGTTTATATCGCTATTATCAAATTAATCTATCCCTTGTTTTTTTACTCTCGTCATCACCTCGTCCTCGCTCTTGTTATAGGTTTCAAAGCTTACATGGTTGAGAGTCAGACATTCTATACAGCATTTCGCCATACAATGGAGGTTCTTCAAGAAAGAGGTAATTCTTTTTTAGCCAGAACTATTCTTGCATGCTAGTTTTTGACAGAAATTGTACTATATTTCCCAAAATAAGAAAAGAAGGAGGGACTAACTTTCGAAATTGACGTCAACTATTTTTTACCCAACGGCGACATAAATAATTTTGAAGTACCAACACCACCCATAAAACCAGAACTATCCAACCATCCTTACATAAACCAAAAGTTATTGCGTGCACCTATTACGAGATACTTGTTACCAATATATAAATCTGACTGTGATTTTTTTCTATTGACACTTATTTGTTGGTGTAGTTTTGTAAGTTTATCAGCGTATTTCGTTATCTCCAGAAAAAGTGCCATTTCAAGACTCTCTAGTCGGTGGCCAGGTCCCAGGCCCCGCGGCTTACATCAAGGAAGCAACAGTTCGCCCAGACTGGAGTGGTATTTTTTCTAATACCGAAGAAGTTCCTGTTCAAGAGTCCACTTCAAAATATGACCTGCTACAGGACTTCTATGAAAGAAAACTGAAGCAGGATAAGACATCAAAACTCGACGAGACTCAACTTGCAGCCGTGGAAGTTGCCTTGAAGCACAAACTTGCCCTTATTCAGGTAAGATTAATGCAGTTTTACCATTTACATATAGATTTGTCTCAAGATGGAATCGCACACATTCTCTAACACTTATTCACACAGTAGCTATATAAATGCATCATTTTACTTTTTTTACTCTCTTCCGAGGTGGGCCGGTTCTATTCTAAACTAATGGCAATCTGACTCGATTAGTTGTCTACCTTCAAATTGCCAGTATCCATTTTTACATAACATAAGTAGCTATAGAATGAAATTTTTTTAGAGATACAAATAAATTATTTTTGTTGCTTGTTGTTGTTGTCAATAATTTCTTTGTGTACCCCTACCCTTCCTCTTCGTCCAGAGCTGCAGATGTAACTACAAGAATGGTGAACAAAAACATTAATTTAAATGCACCAATCGGATTTAAATCCACTGACATCTGGTAATTGGTTAAAGACCTGAAGGTTGATCTTTGATATCATTTCGCTGAGTTGTGGCGTTGTATATCTTTTACTTTTCAAACCGAGTATATTAATGTCAGACTAGTAAACGGAAGGTCGTTGGTTCGATTCCTCTCCGGAGTTCAGTCTTTTTCTGAGTTCCCTGTTTTCTCTTAGTTTGATAAAAAATAAGAGTTAAACCAACTAATTTCATGTTCGCTGTGGTCGAGATGCGTATAACACACAAACAAGATACTCACATTTCGACTCTATTTCAAAGTCATCGTTAGAGTAAGAGGAAACAAAGTATAGCCTTACTCATGACGGTTCTTAGTGTATTTTATTTATTTACATTCACCTTTGAGATTTCATTCTCAATTTTTCAAACAAACACCCCAACCCATAGATACTATTTCTCAAACTTTTGGGCCTCTCTTTCCTGTTGAGTAAGCAAATTCTCAGAATTCCACTACTTGAATCAAAATAAACGAGTTGTCGTGGATATAAATGTACGTGTTTTAAAGACAAAGTACACTTACACTGTTGCTTAAATTGCACTCACACTAGTATTTAACCGAAGTCGAGAGGACCAGAACTTTTAATCGGGAACCAAAGTCTAGACGACTAGAACTTTGTTCTTTTTAACGAATAGAACTTTGTTTTTTTTTTGTAGAAGCTTAGCAGTTGTGAAATTAATTTTCAATTGCTCTACGATTACCTATCACTCACTCACTCAACCTCTTCGTTCCTTGAGTGGAGCATAAGGCCACGCAATACTAATCGCCATTCATCACAGTCCAGTGTTTTCTGCTCAACGTCATCCCAGCTTGTCCATCCAAGATCTTTCCGTTCAGCCTCAATGGTTCTCCTTCATGTGATTTTTGGTCTTCCGCGTTTTCAAACGATTACTCTGCTTAACTCTTATTTTGTGTTTATAGTTTAATATTTTGTTTAATAAATAAATATAAATTTGTGCGAGAGAACTTGTCAGCAGTTATTGAATACAACACACCTTTACTTAATATTGTTTAAATTATGTTGTTTCATAAAAACTATTTACGTTGAAGGGTCCTCCTGGAACAGGTAAAACCCACGTTGGACTGGCACTTCTCAAACTTCTTCAGTCTTTGAATGTTAAACAGAACAGAAAGCTGGGACCGATCCTGGTAAGTAAACGTACCTTGGTTAAAGGTTTTAGAGCATTACACTCTTTTTGACCTTTGCTTATTTTGAATGTGGATACCGGTTTTAGCGAGATTTATTTGTGCTTCAACATTCACAAGTTTCATTGGAGCGCTAAACTCCATTTCTGGATCATGTTATAGTGATCCAAGTAATGCTAGCAAAAAGCACCAACTAATATATTCTAATTATAACAATGCAGGTTGTCACATACAAGAACCTTGCCTTGAATCATTTCCTGATAAATTGTTTGGGAATGTTGCCACGAAAGACTGTCATTGTCCGCATCGGGAGTAAGGCTAAAACAGAGGGGGAGCTGAGAAACTGTACAATAAAAGAGGTAACAGGTGTCGTGTCCTAACATAAGAAACCTCACTCATTGCTCAATTTTAAAAGCCTCGTTGTGCATAGTTTATTATTCTGATGCAAACAAGTAAATGAATACTCTTCCTCTAAGCTTTATTCGTTGGGTAGGTACCGTAGTGACTATTTGCTATTTTTACAATTTAGTATTTAAAAGATTCATTTTTAAGTCGACAAATTTGTAGACATTTATACACTCCAGTGTTGCTATTTCATAACTTCTTTAATAACACAACAAGTTGAACATTCGGTATATCAACTGGCGTCGCTATTACTTATTGCTTTAAGACTTATAACATTAACGATAAACATCTAAATCCAGCGACCTACATGTGTAATTTCCACATGTAGATCATTCTACCGTAGTAGTAAAGAACGTGACTTCCAATTCCGTGAATGTTCCTTGTAGCAAGGGATCTTCTTTTTTTTCTAAAGTTAGGGATATCAACAAAAAGAAACATCCAAGATATTTAAAACAGATAAAAACTTGAAGGAAGTGTCTATTCTTACTACCGTTATAGTCATGGTTAATTTGTGAAAGTAAAGTGAAAAGTAAAAACTTTACCCATTTGACTGCAGATGAACAGAAATTGTTCTCCTTATATGACATTCCGGGCGATCAATTGCTGACTCGTAACGTTGCCTGCATGACAAATATGGTTTTCGTTAGTAAAATTAAACTGTAAATGTTACCTTGTTCTTTTTTTCTTGCTTCTTGTTTTTCCTTTTTCAAATATAAAAACAACAGCATACTTTTGTATCTCTAACTGCGTAAACATAACATCACTGTAAATATATCAAAGATGATCTTCAATTCCTTTTTCACGCGCGATTTTGTTGTCCATTGGTTTTCAGGCTGCCCGGAAGGTCAAAGTGAAGAAGAGTGATACAGGGAAGATTGAAAGTGAATTGGAAGATCTCCAAATGCGTTTGCTGGCGTCATCTAGAAAGCTAAATGAAGCAAACAAGTTCAGCTCAACTGTTTTTATGGAGGTACAAACTTCATGATGGTCTTACTACTGTTACTAAGCCAAATTATGATCACAATTTAATGACCTTGGAGAAAGAAATGATTGTTCAATTGTATTAAGGGAAGCTCAAAAAGACGATGCAGAATCTGTATATTCCTTTTTATGTTTAATTGTTCAGAAATAATACTTTATGATAAAACACAATTATAAATATTGTTAGTGTCCAAGTTTCTGTTTGAAAGCTGACAGAGTATGTGCCTGGACCACCGAATCGGGCAGTCTGTCCCACTCTCTTATCGTGCCTGAGATGAATGACCACATGTGGTAGTTCGTACGTGATGCAAGGACTTCGAAACCCTTCAGTTCACGTGTCTTAATGGACGTCCTCGCCGTAACTTAAGGTGGCCATTACCTATTTCAACTTTCTCATTGCATGTTAATCTTATATAGCATGGCGAGTCTCTGGTTTCCCCGTCTTTGTTCAAGAGGCACCCAATGTAGTTCCTGCAGCATTTCTGTGACACTCGAAGTATAGTCGAATGGGCCAAGTACAAATCGTGCTGCTCTTCGTTGCACCATTTCCAGCTTATTGATGTTTTCCTTAGTGTACAGGTCCCAGGCTACACAAGCATAATTATTCTAGTGTAGGTCGTACAAGGCTACTGTATAGTAAGCAGAGGTCTTGACGGTAGTTGAGCTTATTCTAAGGTTTCTTTTGAGGAAACTCAGAGTTCTATTGGCTTTGCTGGTTATATTATCTATGTGCCTGTTCCATCTCAAGTCAGAGGTGATGGTGAAACCCAGGTATTTTGCCAAGTCGGCTGTGGCCAGAACTTTTCCACTAAGCTTGTACTCGTGCTTGATCATTGAACGTTTGCGACTTACTCGTAATACTTCACACTTCTGGGCGAAATTCCATTTTCCACAGTTTCTCCCATATTGCTAATTTGTCTAGGTCGTTTTGCAGTATTTGGGCATCGGCTTCAGATGTGATAGTTAGATAATTAACAGTGTCATCCGCAAATAATATTTCATTAGAGGCCAGTGATTCAGGTAGATCGTATAGAATAGGAATAAGCAGGGTCCAAGGACTGAACCTTGTAGCACGCCAGGAGTAAAATCGGTACTGTCCGAGGATTCGCCTTAGTTTTTCCACTAATCCCATAATGCTGTAATTTCTGGACAAGAAGTCAGTGGCTGATTTTATCGAAGGCCTTGTTGAAGTCCATAATCAAAATGTCTGTTTGGGCCACAGAGTGCATCGATTTGACTAAGTCATGTACAAGTCCATTAGTAACTGAGTTTCGCAGGAACGCTTATCCCTAACGTAACCTACTAGTACCCTGGCTTGTTGTAGAACCCGTTTGTTGGTTGTTTTATACTCAGTTCCTATTATTTTGAGTTAATGTACAGCCTTTCCCTTTTTTGCCGAAACTTGCAGTGTTGCTCACGTGAATAACTGCTTTTGGTATTCTGGCTGCCAGTATCTTCTGTTAGTATACAGTTCGCAAAGTTTTAAATACAGTTGCTAAACAACTGTTCTAACGGAAGCAAAAAGAACAAAAAATTAAAACTTAAAAATGCTTTATTTAATTCATGCTTTCCAAAAATAGTTGTCAAAACGTCATATCAGTTTGGATGAAACTTAATAGGTAATAAAACTTTGTATCTAGGAAGCTGGAAAAGAACAAGTCTATTCATTGCTTATTGGAGATGTCGACACGCCTGGAGAACTTCCATATGCAGAAGCACAAAAATTGGTTTACAGATTCGCTGTCGATGAACAGGAAAACAGCAATGGCCAGCTTGGTAAGATGAGTGGAACTGGCAGCTCTTTGTGCTGCGATATTTTTCCCTAAATACTGCTGTATTTAAACCTAACATTAAAGCATAAAATGGTTAAACACTGGCTAAATCAGATCAGCGAGCTTTAGTCGGCTGACTTTTTTTATATAAAAAAATGTTTGTGGTTCCAAGTATTTTTACTGTCTGTTTTTAGAGGAACATGTTGCAAAAAGTCTTCGAAAATGGCTTCCTGCATGCGCAGAAACTGAGCTAGGTGTTGATCAGCCTGATTTCACAGGACACCCAAGTACATCCACGAAATCGTAAGTTTTATTTTTCGTTATAATTTTTCTTTTGTTTTTAGTTTTTGCTTAATCTGGAATAAATTGTTTTGCTCTGTTTTATTTACGTAGCGACGGGAACGAGGCTCGGGAAGACACTGTTGGGTCCAGCATGGAACCATCAGCAGATGAAAGAGAACGTCTAGAGGCAATTGGCGATGAAGAAAGTGACGACCAAGAAGTGACCAAATTACCATTGGAAGAGAAAACCCCTTTACCCGAATGGAGCATGCCAATACCCCATCTAACAAAAGAAAGTAAGATTTCTATGTTAATGTTCAGCTATAAAAAACAATTAAAACTAAAAAACAAAAGATAAAGAAGAGGAAGGACACTTTTTCTTAGGGCCTGTTTACATGCTCTAGGTTAAACCTCCTAACCGATTCAACCCAGCACTGTCTAGACAAGGGGTTTGACTTTGTATTTGGTTTACATGCAAAACTGGT
>JAODFW020964622.1:0-10598 GCA_027575235.2 Palythoa mutuki
TTTTACAGAAAATCTTTTGTTGTGGCAAAGACTGTCAAGACTGCACAGATCGCTGTACGGATCTCCAGGTACTGCTTAAAGCCACCCAGTAAACTCTGCCCTTTCTAGCCAAGATTCTTGGAAAATGCATTTCCCGGGCATTGTTGAAATTTGTCGAATTATCATGACAAAGAAAAACAACATAAACACGATGAAAGACGTACATTTTCCATCGCTATTCGCACGTGGTCAAATCAAATCAAAATGCCCAGATAGGCATTTGAATCAGATGGAAAACTGGGGAGAGTCAAAATCAGGCCAACCAGGCCAGAGAGCGGACAGCCAAGATTACGCACGCAGTCGCCTGACATAACGCAAGTCAAGTTTGCTAATAAGCTAAACACACGACTCGTGATTCAAACAAAATGCCAACTTCCGTGGAAAATAAAAAAATTAAGGACTTTTTAAGGACCCTGACTGATTTTTGTAAAATTTAAGGACTTTTGAGGCCTCAAATTTTGGAAGGTGGAAATGAAGGATTTTTAAGGTTTTTAAGGACCCTGGACGCACCCTGTGATTCGGTATTCAATTTGCAGTATTAGTAAAACTTGTATTCGCAAGCAGCGATTATTCCCTTAAAATTCCAATTCTTTTTTCGAGATAAAGTAAAATAACGTGCGTTTTGTGTATACAGTCTACAGGAATTGTAACTACTTAAAAGCCTAGCCATCAGATGCTCCACAGTCAGTATTTCATTGGTTTTATGATTTAGTTTTCCCAAATTCACACAAGAAAAATAAGCCTAACGCCGCATCACAGCAAACCTTACAGCCCCTTCTATTTTACCACCAAAGAATGAATTTTTACCTGTCTTGTCCCATCTGACTGCAAACAGCCAGGCTGCAAAAAAAAACAATATGGAGGCCCTATTAGGGGAGTCTTTATACCCCATATCCCGGTAATTCTGGAGCCAAATATCCTATCTCCCGGGAATTCTGGGGGCAAATATCCCAGAAATAATATTCAGTATCCCGGAATTTAGTATGCAAATATCCCATAACCTAGTTATTTTCTCTTCACATATCCCGTATCCCGGTAATTTTTTGCTCAAATATCCCGTATCCCGGAAATCCCTAATAACGCTTCAATATGATAATAATAGTTAGTGGGATAGACTTCTAAATTTGAAAAGCCTAATTAATACCAAACAGAAAAAATCTAAATTTATATAACTATATAACCTCTTCTAACTATCACAGGTCTTTTAGGAACCTCCGTTTGCAATGCCAGTCCCGAATATTTCACTTGATCAATTCCTTCCTTCTCATTACCAGTTCTATTGTTTTGTTTGAGTTATGTAAGGAGAAGTTAGAGGTTGATAATTTGCCTGGGGCTGTAAGGGTTAAGCCTTGTCGTCATTTACGAACCGGTGCACATGAGGGACACTAAGAGGCAGTGTTTGAAATAGATTATGTGTAAGGCAGGAATTCACTTAGAAATTGTAAAAAAACTAGGATTAAGAGTTTTATTTGCTCTAACCCGTGTCACGTCTGAAAATTACAGGCGCAATCCCATAATTTTAGTGACGAAAATTCGCACATTCCTTGGTCGAATGTGCTTTCGTTAATGGTGACTGGTCGCTTGCCAATTCTCAGCTGGGTACCCCTACCGCGGGTAAGTAAGATTTAGCAACTGGTTAAATGCATCAGTTTGTGAATATCTTTAGGTGCTTATATCCAAACTCAAATCCAATACCAATATTTACACCAATACAAGTACAATACTTAAACCATTACAGAACCCAGTATAACAATACCAATTGCAACACTAACACCAACAACCAACATCAACACAGACACCAATACTAACACCTTCACCAGCACCAACACAAGCACCGATACCAGCACTAACACCAGCACGAATATCCCAACACCAACATTAACATCAAAATCAACCGCAACAGCAACAGCAACATCAACACCAACATCAATACCAATACCAACATCAACTCCAATAACATCACCATTATACCAACACCATTATCAACACCAATACCAATCCAACACCAACACCGATATAGCAACACCAACATCAACATCAGTACCTGAACACCAACACCAATATACCAACACCAGCACCGATATACCAACACCAATATACCAACACCAACACCAATATACCAACACAAACACCAACATTAACATCAATACCAACACCAATATAGCAACACCAACACCAATATACAAACACCAACACCGATATACAAACACCAACACCAATATACCAAAACTAATACCAACACTAACACCGATATACCAACACCAATACCAATATACCAAAACTAATACCAACACTAACACTGATATACCAAAAGTAATACCAACACTAACACCAATATACCAAAACTAATACCAACACTAACACCAACAGTATTTCTCTTACTAATTACAGAGCCAATAATCTTAATGTTAAGAGTCATGGTTTTATTGGTATTGTGTCAATGTTTGTTCAGTTTGCATTTGTTTTCATTATGGTAGTTTTGAAATATAGGACGAATTATTTGAATTTGCAAGGCATGTTTTCACAGTTTACCGTTCTGAAATCTTCGCTACGAGCATTTTTTATGTGCTGTGACAGTTTTGAGCCACTATAAATAAGTGATGCTAAAGCCGAAACACGTCTATGGATTTCAAATCCGTGGGCAATATCTCTAACTTATTGTAATTCTACTGCTTTTGAGACATTGTGACTGTTTTATGGCTTTCCATCCTATGAGATACACAAACTTAAAAGGCTGCAAAACACTGCTGCTAGACTTGTCACCAAACAGGGAAAACTACTCATATGTGTCTGACTCTTCAGTCTCTATGGGCTCCCCGTCAAGCATCGTATGGTCTTCGAATTTCTCCTGATCACCTTTTTAAAAGCAATTAATGGCCTGCCTCCTAAATATTTAGCTAATTTCCTGACTTTCTGTGCACGAAAACCTGTACGAAATCTACGCTCCTGCTCGGCGAACAATCTCACTGTTGTAAAGTCAATTCAATTGCTACTTATGGAGACTGGGGTTGTGAAACGTGACCAGCAACTTAATACCTTCAAGACATTCACATCATTGGACTCTTTTAAAAATAGATTAAAAACAAAAGGCCTAGTCCTTAAGTTGCCGCGATCAAGAGCAACTTATTGCGATTTATGGCGGCTTAAGACGATTTAAGGAAATCTGGTTGAGAAAGTGGACGCCGACTTAGGGCGATTTGAGGCGATTTAAGGTAACTTTTTGGTCTAGTTTGATTTAAGCGAAAGCTGTCCAAAAATCAACTGCAACTTTAAGCAACTTAAGGCGGCGTAGGACCCGGGGTATGCCGAACATAACTCTTTAGAATAGCTTCTAACTTGTAATATATGTAAAAAGATAACATCTTTATTTCTGTGTTCCAATTTTCCATTTTTAAAAAAAAATATTCAGGTCAAAAGGATTAACAATTGCGTCAGCACCCTTAAAACTACTGTGTCTCCTCTACAAGATATTAAGGCCCAAGAGAAATTGCGAGTACAAGCACCTCATACTACCAACTCACTACAAGCTGTGGCAGAACTAGAGAACTGGGTGAAGACGACTTACCGAGTGATAGAATTAGAGGTAAGATGTCCGTTCTCTTTTCCCCTTTTATTATATGTCGTTGACCCAGTACAAATGAAAAGGATTTGAGATCTCAATGGGAAAACGGCCAGTAGACAAATGCAGCATCTCACCTAGAACAAAAAATTATAACCGTAACAGTGCACCCAGCGTGAAACAAAGCAGCATTGTAATTTTCTTTGTAGTTTGGTAAGTTTCATAACCAGTCCACTCTATTAGCGTTAGACTAACGAGACATCACACCTAGTACAAAAGATCTTAACCGCAAGCTTGCACCCAACATGAAACAAAGCAACATTGTAATCTTCTTTGTTGTTTGCTAACTAGTCTACTTTACTAACTTCTTTTCAAATCTTGCATTTTTAATTAACTTTGAAAGCATCAATAAAATGCTGAAATTATATCTTAGCCTTGTTGATGATTGCCGATTATTATGATTATCATTGTAATTATTATTATTATTACTGATTTATTATTATTATTGATATTATTACTCTTATTACTAATATTATCATTACTACAACGTGTAGTAGTAGTAGTAGTAGTAGTAGTAGTAGTAGTACTAGTAGTAGTAATAGTAGTACTAGTAATAGTAGTAGTAGTAGACGAAGACGACGACGACGATGATGAATTAGGAATTAGAAGATGATGATGATTATGATGATGATAAAGATGATGACGACGATGATGATGATGACGATAATTATGATGATAATGATGAAGATGATGATGACGATGATGATGAAGATGAAGACGACGACGATGATGATAAAGGTGATAATTATCATAGATTATTATCATGTTTATCATCAGTGTCTTCGTCATCTTAATAATCATCACCCAAACAATCATCAGTACGAGTAAAATCTCATTTTAACTTATTTCAGGCGGCTACAGCAAGCATTCCTATCAACAGTACTGTTAGGATATTTGACATAAAGGCGATGAATAACCTAACAATAGCTATAAAGGTAGGTCCGGCGAAATAAAGGTGCTTTTGAGAAGTTAAAAAAAGAAAACACCATAAGAACTCGCTGTTTTTCTTGGTTTAGACAAAACCTAACCACGCATGCGCTCAGCTATCTACAGAGAACGGCAACGCCGTAGCTAAAGCTTTTCTGAAAGTTGGCGTCGGTTGAAAATGGTGATAATCCTTTTTGAAAATCAGTGGATTTGTAGACATGAAAGAACTTCGTTTTTTGACTTGCTGCATGGTGACATTTTAATAGAAAGCAGTAAAATAAGTTTGCATGCGAAGGATATTATATGCATCGATGGTTTTATTCCGTCAAACAAAAGTTAGAATTCCAAACGAACCTGAAACATTACCAATAATGCGGGAGGTTCAAATATGGCTATATGTTTGAAGGGCTCGAAGAGGGAAAGCCACAAGAATTCATCTTTTTCTGCAGTTTTGGCCAGAACGGTATAGCTGGTCTCTAGAAACTGACTACGCATGTGCACAGCCAATTTACCCAAGGAGTCACAACTGCAACCGTAGACCTACTCTGGGACCCAAAGTCGCCGTTACTTTGGGCGACTTATGGCAACTTTGTGCGACTTAAGTCAACTTTGTGCAACTTTAGGCAACTTTGTGCGAATTAAGGCGACTTTGTGCGACTTACGACGACTTTGTGCGACTTAAGGCAACTTTGTGTGACTTTGCGCAACATAAGGCCAGATAAGAAGAAAGTGGACAAAAAACCACCGCGTCTTTGTGCGACTTAAGGCAACTTTGTGCGACTTAAGGCAACTTTGTGCGACTTAAGGCAACTTTTTGCGACTTAAGGCGACTTTGTGCGACTTTGCGTGACTTAGGGAGAGATAAGAAGAAAGTGGACAAAAAGCCACCGTGTCTTTGTGCGACTTAAGGCAACTTTGTGCGACTTAAGGCAACTTTGTGCGACTTAAGGCGACTTTGTGCGACTTACGGCAACTTTGTGCGACTTAAGGCAACTTTGTGCGACTTAAGGCAACTTTGTGCGACTTACGGCAAATTTGTGCGACTTAAGGCGACTTTGGGTCCCAGAGCAGGCCTTTATAAAGATTGATTTGGGCTGTATTTTTAGGAGTGACCCTGTTAAAAACAGGGAGAAGAAATTGATTTTTTAATTTTGCTGCGATCTAGTGTTAAGTTTAACGACACGGCCAGTTCCCATACGGAAAGAGCATATATTTATTTATTGATTTATATTTAAAACCAGACACCAACTTCCACAAAATAGTAAAGAAGATTCTAATAATTGAATCTGGATTCCTAAAATTGAAGTCCGAATTCCAAGCGTAAAATTCCAAATTCTAGTTGGAAATTCATATTAAATTCCAAACTCCGGGCTACTTTGCATAAGGCGTGACGTTAGTTTTGTGACTTTAAAAGTTTACATATATGCCAACATTGAATAGCGGTTACTTTACCTGCTACCAATCCTCTCGTAGCTTTTCCACTTCTCTCTATTTCAAGCTGCAGCCACACCTCATCCAACAAAACCCATGCACTGTCTCTCCTTCCTTTTCAACAGTTCTCCTTCGCGCGGTTAGGACCTTCCTCTGCTTAAAGCTAGATACAATGATTCCATCAATCTTGTGTCAGTATCTGACCAATCATCTTCCATCTTCTTGACTTGACCTCCTCGCTCACTGGCTTCTAGTATCTCCTAGCTCGGTTGTTGTCGTTGCAGACACAGGATTCTTCGTAAGCACCTGTTTTCAAACACGTCGATAGCTTTGGCATTCCCCTGAACATAGAAATACTAATAAATAAATAAACGAACAAAAAATTGAGCTAAGTAACTAAATTTGTTTATGACAGGCTTACTGTAGAGCACGGTTACTTAAATGCAAAGCATCGATTAACTTGAAATAAAGTCTAGTTAAGGGAGATCAGAAAATAAAAAATAAACTGATATATTTATGCGGAGACAGCAACCGAATTCAATTGAAAAATCGAACCTATGGCATTCTGTACGCTAGACGGACGCTCTACCTCCAAGATCAGTGCGATGCAGTTCGTGTGTCATAAACAATTTATTTACTTTGCTCAAATCAAAAATTTATAATAATAAAAACCTAATACCTGTTCACTGTTCGTCTTTACAGAAGCTGAAAATGCTATGCTAACACAAGTTCCACTGCTTAATCACACCTCACCGGGGGGTCTCTCTTACAATGTTACGCTAAAAGAGCAAGAGTCCCCCCCTGGTGAGGGGAAGGATCATCGTGAACAAGTTATAAGTGATCGCACAAGACATAATCTGCGAAAGCATGTAAAACATAACAAAATTGCTCATGCAATACCACGGAGAAATGATAAAACAAAGTTCCAAAGTGTAAAAATGACAAATATCACAGAAAAAGGTTATAATGTTGACGGTGAAAATCAACGTGCGGGCAATAGAACTTTCCCTAATCGGCTAACAATGGTGCCAAACGGGGAAAGAAAAACTGCCACTCCTCTTGGCATTGAGACACTAAACAGATTCTTGAATTCATCCTTAAATCATAGTCACTACTCCGCGGAAGTCGTTCAACATCTTATTAGTATTGGGAGAGTCACACTTGATACCGGAAAAAGATTATTAAAAAGAAGGAAGAATCTTAAATCTATGTCGAAGAAGGGAAAGAATGTAAAACATTTTGATACGATTGCACAGAAACTGATTGCTGTTGGAAGGAAAATTCTTTCGCGCGGTGAGAAGCTTGCAAACGTTACAAAAGGTGTACAAATTAAAAACAGTGTTGTAAATACAAAAGACATCGAAAACTCTCTATTTGAACATTTAATGATCTTCTCTGGAGCATTCTCAGAGAAAGCAAAAATGCCTTCCACAATAAATATGCCTGTAATTAAAATGGTGTCGTTATGCAGCCATGGACCGACACATTACGGTGTTACGCTTCGTGGTGGTTTACAAGCAGGGAAATTTACCCCTCAAGGAAAAGTTGACTCAATTAAAAACTGTATCAAGCGTTGTTGCGCTAATCAAGAATGTAACCTGGTCTTTATGGTTAGACAATTCTGTTACACAGTAGTGTGCGACAGTGTAAGCTTATGTCAAACTGTGCATGCAAGTCACGCAGCAATCTATCAACCTCGAGTGGTGTATCTTTGGCGTAGAAAGCATCATGATTTTGACAAAAAAAGAGAGTATATATCTAGCTATAAACAGAAACCCAAGGTTGAGAATGAATTTAAAAAGCAAAGTAACATAAAGGAAACAAAAAGACTGAATTATTTGAGTTTTAAGTCAAAATTGCTTTGTAAAGAAACGCTGTTTGTCCTCCTTTTGGAAAAAGGTAAATGGCTCTTTCTTGGACATCTACAGAAGAAAAGCCTTTGTCAGAAGTCTTGCTGCAGAATAAGGGGATGTAACGTAGCTTTATACATCCGCAGAAAGTGTTATGCTCTTTCCTGTTTTAAAGACTCTCGAGGGTGTCCATTGATATCTGACAAAATGGATATTCCACATATTGGGCTTCCTGAGAAAGACTATCCAGCTATTATTTCATGGACCCCAACACTAATTCAATACATGAAAAACAAAACTAAAGCTGTAAATAAGCTGCAATCCACAAAACCCGAAAACTCTGCCGAAATTAGAAAACGAAACGAAAAAACTATTTCAACCTGCCCGCATTCAAAACTTTATTCGCAGGTTGTCCTTCGTCGTGGAATGCGAACTGGTGATTTTACATTTTTCGGAAAAGTTAAAAGTGTTATGCAATGCCTGATGTTTTGTTGTCAGACATCCGACTGTGATTTGGCTTTCCTATTGGATGGGGACTGCTACGCTGTACATTGCTACAGCGGGTCCTTGTGCCATGTTGTTACCTCGCGCCAACGCAGGTACAAAACACAAGCAATTTTCGTTACAAGAAGATTTAACAAAATAGAAACATTACCTCGTTCTGTTCCACCTACCATATACCAGATAATAGGAAACAAATTTTCAGAAAACGGAGAAAGCAAAAACAAACTGAAAAAGACAGGTACCAAAACATTGACTCGAGAATTAAAGCAAAGAGTAGGAAGCCGCCTGGCGGCGAATAATAAACTAAATTCAAAAATAAAGAAAGTGGAAAGTAAAAACCTTACAAGCAATATCTCAAGTCTCCAGGGTCTACCAGTTAACATAAAAATTGACTTTGTCCAATCAAAAGCAGGGGAAACAAACACAGTGAGGCCTTCGATTGTTATAATGGAACAAAAAGACATAAAAATTGATTTTACGGATGCAGAACAACTGGATATCAAAGTAGACTTTACCGAATCTCCGCCAAATGCTCCTTTGAATGAAAGTGGATCGAATGAAAGGAGTAACGCAAGTGATGACAGAAGGCATTCAAAGATAAAAATTGCAGGAGAAACTAATATAGATATAGCTCCGGTACAAAACAACTTCATGATTGCCAAGAGTGATTTAGGAACACAAGTGAAATCCACGATGGATAATGCTAACTTCACAACGCTGGGTACGAAACCAATTTTGTTGAAAGAAGAAACTGGAAGCATTAGTTTAAATTTTAGCCCCACAACAACTGATCAAAAATGTTTTCCGGAGGAAATTCTCCACAACGTCACCTTGTTAGGAGGATTTCGCTCTGGGAGTTTCAAAGAAATCGGTTCTTCTGGTTCGCTCGATGAATGTTCAAGGGTCTGCTGTGAGTCTGAAAACTGCGATTTAGTATTTGTGGTCCTTCAGAAATGTTTTGTGGTGAACTGTTATAACATAAATCTGTGTAAGCCCATCACAGCAAAGAACGTCGCAAAGTTTCAACCCAAGTTAGTCTATGTACAGAGGGTAGCAGTTGGCTCGTCAAAAGCAAGAATTTATCCTAATATAAAAGACTCGACTAAAAGTAGTCTTGGAAGCAAAGAAGCCGTAAATACTAGAACTGGGCAACGAAGTACGTCGTTGAAAGATTGTCAAGCAGGAGAAATTTTGCTGAATACAACCTTTCAGTTCGGTTTAAAAGCTGGTAACTTCACCTACCAACCTAATATTAGCACTATGGATGAGTGCAGAAAGAAATGTTGTAAAGACACTAAGTGTGATGTCGCCTTTATCATTAGTAGGAGCTGCTACACAGTAAAATGTGCTTCAGTGAGACTATGCGAGGCCACATATGTACAACATTCACATTATTTGCCAAAATTGGCATTTGTAGCTCATTCAGTGTATAAACAATCCAAACCCAGCAGGCCTGTAGCACACTCATCATTATTTCGGTTTTCAACTCCTCAAAAAGGAATTTTAACTGGGACAAACATTTCAGAAAAGCAATTCAGGTCTGGCAGCTTTCAAGAAAATCAAACCAAAATCACTTCGGTGTCAAATTTTGGTAATTCCCTAACATTTTATTTCCCGATTAAAGTTGATGAACCAGAACAGTCTAAAGAAAACAGACAGAATTACTCTGTAACTTTTTCATCTAGTGAAGTATTTAGCGGATCGGGTATAGAACCTAAACCAGAAACAGAAAGTATTAAAGGCGAAAGTGAATGGAATCATTATCAGCCCAAAAATAATATAGCCGAAGCAAGACAAACAAAACTGAAGACCTTCATAGGTCAGGACAACAATGGTAGCAGGAAGGTACTTACGAAAATGGTTATTAGTAACACCATCAATGTCACCAATAAACTATCTTTATCACTTTTACCTGGGATGAACAGCCAAAGAAACTGCTTTTCAAGTCCGGAGCTTAGCAATGTAACACTGCTCGGTGGATATGAAGCGGGTAATTTTACCAGTCAAGGAAACGTTAAGGATATGGCTACTTGTAAAGAGATTTGCTGCAAAAAAGACCCTTGTGACTTAGCGTTTTTAATACAGAAAACGTGTTACACAGTTTCGTGTTTCTCCAGCACCGGTTGTCAACCAGTAAAGGCTAGCCACTCAGAAAGGTTTCATCCAAGGATTGTTTATATCACAAAGAATATACTAAGTAACTTCTCTAACAAAAGCGGTAAAACTCA
>JAODFW020964715.1:0-10598 GCA_027575235.2 Palythoa mutuki
TAAGACTTTCTCACTTTACTCCAATTCTTCATATTTAGTCTCCATATAATAAAAAGAAAATTACACGGCGGCTTGAAAATATGAATTTTATTTTCGAGTGGCAAAACAATATTTTACGAACGAGCGCATCTTCGCGCCACCGTGTAATATCCTCTATTTATGTAACACTCACGTGCGCACGGGAGTAGTCATTGTTAACGCGAACAAAGGAAATTTATGAATTATTAATGAGTACGGAAATTTTACCAAGTTTTTTTTACTGGTTTTATCATCCGCACCGAATTATTTGACATTTGCTTTGATTTAATCACATCACAATCCATTTTCAAAGATATTCCTGAGCAGTTTTTGTTGTTTTTCCTGAGACTCCGCCTGGGACTTACTGCATAGAATCCTTCTTACTCGTTTTCGACAAATGAAACTAATAAGTACGACAACTGTATCCTAAATTTTCCATCGCTGGATTTAGTTATTGTATCACCAATTTATAAAGATATTAAATATCTGGGCTTATAGTTACAGGAAGCTTCGGCAGGCGCCTTCACCAGCGACACAACCACACTTCCCAAATTTAACTGAAATTCATCATTAATTCTCATAATAATTTTATAGACTTCGCATTTCTGGCAAACAATAAAATTTAATTGTAACAGCTTCATAGCCACTCTTAAGCATGATATTTTGAATGTGAACTTCTTTAAACATCTGAGAGGACGATTCCCGTAGCGACTTCGATTTTTCATCGTCACCCGCGAGGTGAATTCAATGAAAATTCAATGAAATAATTAATGATTTGTGCAATGGTAAAGGGCAGAAGTGCAGCGGTTGCTTTTTTGTCCTTCTGACATTCTTTTATTTCTATAAAATTACTATTTTCTCCGCTAGTGCTGATTGTCCTTCGATCATTCTCCATTTAGTTTTGGTTGTTTTGCTTTCCAAAATGGAAGCATCAAGGGCGCGTCGAAACAGAAGAAGAGAAAATTTCCACGTTTTGTCATATAAATAACTGATCAGACGTAAAGCGAAATAATAAATTTCATGTTTGATAACCCACATACCTTTTATCGCCAGAGTTTGGTCCGTTCGTCTTCAATCTACTGGGTGGCGTCTGATAGTGGGTACGTTTCCGTAGCAGTCTTTGGAGGATATCGCTCGCCATTTTACTCTGCAACTTGCTCAGCTCGGCAGTATAGTTGAGAGTGATAGCACGCGTGTCTTGCAAATCCGTACATACTCCATACGCTTTCCTACGGGATCCTCAGTCAAAACGAGAGCTGGAGGTTTTTATATTTCTGGATAACTGTCATTTAATACAAGTGTGCTTTGTCACACAAATCTTCTTCTTCTTCTTTCAAAGTTTTTAGCTCTCAAAACCGCCCACCTTTCATAGCGTCGAAATAAAAGTGAGATAAACGTTTGAATTCAAAATCATCAGTCAAACCCAGCCCGATATGAATAATTTGGTCGTGAATAATGGTTGCATTCCAGTGACACTTCTCAACTTTGTCTTTTTTGCGTGTTTGTTATTTCTAAAACCAATTATCATGCCCGATTGAGAAGTCAGTATCAAGGCTTGCACTTCGTGTTTGATCACTCGTTCAAAAACACTTCGAAAATAATGAACCCCTCGGGGCCTCGCATTTCGGGACTTCAATTATTTTCTCAGTGCTATAGAACGGGTGATCAATACTTGTGCTTATTTTTTATTCATTACATATTTTTCAATCAAAATACGTTGTGCAATTTTTCAGAACTGTTCCTCTATATATCTTGTTTTCTGGCCGGAAGCATTATTTCCTGTAACATGCAAACATTTTCGGGCTCTGTGAGCTGCTAGATTCTTAAAAGTAGAAAAAGTTAAAATTCAAATCTAAACGGCGCTTTGTCGAAACATCAAACTTGTTTTCTGAAATGAAAAGTTTGAATAGCAGTCTATGAAAAAACCAATAGACTTACAGTCATACTGGAAACTAAGTTTAAATCACAAAAAAACCCCGTAGTAATTACAAAACCAAACTCTGGTAATCATCTGTGTTGTCTACTATTCCATTCGCTGTAATTTTAGATGGTTAATTTATGTTACCTATTTAACGTTATTTGTTCATCATGTTATTTAGTCTTCGCTTAGTTTTATCGGTAAACATTGCCTAAGATGTAAAAGCGGGTCGAAATCAGATATTTTATGGAACTACAAAATCCTTATGAACTTTGAACGTGAAAAATCTCGAGTGTTTAAAATTTACTTGAAAAACCATACCCAGTATAAAATTTTTTGGTTTATAAAAAGTAATAAATCATCAAAATCAATATAGTAAAAACTAAGAGTTTCTTACCTTCCAAGTTTCAATATATTCTAATATTTTCATTTTTTTGAATAAACGATTACTCAAAATTCAGTTCAGTTCCTTTCTACACTTGACTACATCTTTGATTTTTGTGTAATGCCGGATGAGAAAGAAATAACCGCTCCTTGACATGTTTCGAAACAATATTTCATCATGTAGCTAACTGAACGGCAGAGCTAGAAATTCTGAGGGTTTGGGACTTATATATAACTGAAAATTTATTAATTAATATTCCCTTCTGTAGAATTGTAATCCGATTAGTTAAGCAAGTTTTGACATTAGCTTGTTGTGTGCGTGATGGGGCTGTTTTGAAAATTTGCTGATATAAAAGGGGAACAAAATCGTAACATCTTTCTATTGTCAAATGGGAGCATAGAGCATTGTAAATTCACCACGCCTACATAGTTACTCATAGATTGCTATTTATCTTTTTAATAACTATTAACGAAAAGGAAGTGCGACTGTAGATTCTACAAACTTTTTCAATGTTACAAAAAACGTACAATTTGAACAATTAAACCAAGATAAAGCTATGTTTGAATGTGTTTTCATTCTCCTTTCTGTGGAAGTTTTCCTTTGATGTTTTCTGGAACAATTCGCATCTTCCTTACAGGAAGCAGTAACAAAACTATACTGTAATTAAAATGTGGTCCGCATTGTTTACCGGTTTTTATTAATTGGAAATATTACGGATGTTTTCCTGCATGAAGGTAAATCCCGAAGTGTTTCTAATATGTACTACCTTTGAGGAAAGTTTGTGCGTTTTAATGAATAGAACAAGGCGCTATATAATGTTATTTGCTCTTCGAAAAACTCTCTTACGAATCCACTTTTATAGCATTTATCTTACGAATTAATTGGCACTATCTATTCAAATATCTACAATCTAGAAGTCAAAACTAATCCGACTAACTGGATCGATTGAAGTCAATCATATATCCGGCCATTTCTCTATAAATTTCCAAGGAAACGCTTCTCTATCACAGCACAATTGCTACAACTCTATATATCATACAACAATGACTGAAAATTAATCAATAAAACACTCTGCTTTTTAATACAACAGGTAACTAGTTGGTAACTCTAACTGTAAAGCAGTTGGCGGTGTTTTCGAAATTTGGTTTCAAGCAAAGCAGCTATGTTATAAAACAAATGCCCATTCATTAATGTTTGTGTTCAGAATATTTAGAAAGGAAACGAAAGTGACAACAATCTTTATCAAGGATGTTTGTAGGTTTGTTCTTTTATCTTTGTCATCTCTGTAACGTCAGAGTGGATTTCATTTTGGTACCGCTGTGTTTGATAGAAACTACTAAATTCATAAAAAAAGTTCTTTGCGCTGAATTTATGGCAAAATCTCTTTAAACAAAGGTAAGTAAAAGTTTGATAAATGGGGGTTTATAACCGATTTTTTCGACGAGTGTAGATAAGACAAAGAAAAGACGTTTCCTAAATTTGTGTCTTTCATAAACAAAAACTTTAAATACAAAAGACTTTTAGAGTCAAGAGCCATTTTTACGTAAAAAGGAAAACGAAGTTCGAGCCCATTCGAAATGATATTAAAATTTAAAATTCAAACAAAAACACAGACGCATTTTTTCATTGTTCGGTTAAAAGCCTTTTAAATACTTGAAATTCTCTTAAGTGTTGCCGAAATATTTTCCACTTTGTGAAGCACTTTCGGAGACTGGGATGGCAAAAGAAATATTACATACATTAATAGCAGTTCTTCGGGTTCTTACTTTGTGTCGCGTATTAAAGAACCGCAAACTAAATTTTCACCGGGCTGAGCATTTGTTACCATTAATCTTTTAAACGTATTCGTCTTAAGCTGTATTTTCTTTAATAGCTTTTGCTAAAAAAAAGTGTATTTGTACAAAATAAACAGAAAAATAATCTTAAAAAATTGAATCGGCCGCTCACTATATTGTTTGAAGAGACAATTAAGTCGAAGTATTTGGTATAATACTTGAGTGGTTTTGTGGCTATATTCCTTTCTCTGATGCGTCACAGAAACTGTAATAGATGTAACACCACTTAAATGTTGATGCGAATATTACGTCATGGATGTCAATTTTATCCCTAATATTAGCGTTCTATACGGGAAGTTGCTGGAAATATAGGTTTTCTTCCGAACAAGAAATTGAGAAATATCGTCACAATATTTTTTAAAGAGAATACGAATTATCTGGCCCTCATTTGAGGCGTAACCATAGTTAATTAATTCATATAGAATTATAAAACAAAACAAAACAACAAACAAAATTCATTTTCGTAAAACTGTTTCTGACCTTCGCGCGTGGGATAAAATATATAGCGCATATCTCATTTGTTCCACATTCAGCAACTATATTTCTTAAGGTAACAATAGCAGTAACAAAATTGCCTAGGTTAGATTTTTAACTTAAAGATCAGATTGAGAAAGGACTTTGATATTTTTTTTACTTCAAGAAAAATAATTTGTGAGCCTTACAAAATACGTTATGCAGTTGAAATGGCATTGGATAAATTCAAATTTATATGTAATCACAATGACGGATATTGGCGGGTACTAACACTAAAATCATGTTTCTAGACGTGCTACGTGAAACAACTGAAGGAAAATCCTACCAAAGGCAGGAAACCTAAGGTGAGAAAATACTTGATTTTGGTTTTGTACGTGAAATATAAATTGATTTAGCAATCTGGTTGTTGCTAATAGATAAGACCTACGGCAGTATGAACTTTAAGTAATAAGGACAGCGGCATTGACATCGACGTGAAAAAAATAATAATAAAAAATGCACAGTTGGATCGAGATGAGCACCTGCATGTAGTTGTCGCAAGCAACAGAACGTGAAAAGACCGTTTTTTTTAGAATTCTGGAGGCTAGAAAGGACGTGTAGAAAAATGTTCTTTGTTTTTGTCTATCCTTATGAAATTGATTTTGAAGGCAGAGAAAACGAAACGCCAATGATCCGCAGAAAAATTAAAAAAAAAAATTAGAAATATATTCTTTTCTGGGCCGTCTTCGTTTGCGGCGTTGCCATCCGCGCTGCTTAAGAGTTCAGATCCATATTATCAAAAGTTACACGCCGTGAGGCTGATCAGAAAGCTATCTCTTAAAAAATTGTCGGTCTCAAACTAAATTTGCTGATTTTATCTGAAGAGTCTTAATAGTTTCTACTTTTCTTTTGACATATCGGCGGCAACTAAAATAAACTGTGTTTATTGTTTGTGAAAAATCCCCCCAAACCGCAAAGACTTCGAAACTTCGATTAGGTTGAAGTATGTAACTATCTTTGGTACAAATTTGGTTCTATAATTAATTGAAAACAAAAAATATGTGAATCAAAATTTAACAAAAGCAAATATAAAGTATTTAAGACAGTGAAGTAACGAAGGAAACAATGCGAAAGGTTTCGGTTAATGGTTCTAGACCAATAATTAATAATGATCTGATACAACAATGTATAATTCACGAATTAGTAAGAAAGCGAAACCATGAAATTAAGATCCGGCAAGAACGCTATTTTCACATCAGCTTTAGAAATGTTAAATTATTTGGACACACAGAAAACAACACATGGCTATTCCCCATTGTTTTTTTTTCAGTTTACGATTGTAATCAACAAATGCCTATAGGAAAGTATAGGATTAAGTCTTGACGAAAAGTAAGAAACCAACACTGGTTTGGTAATTTGTATTTTGGGATATATATAAGATAACGGGTAACTTGTTTTGGAGATAAAATTTTCTGATTTTCATGAACTTTAGTTATATCTAGTAGGCGTATTTGGAGCTATAACTGGGGACGAGGAATAACGAATCTGCAATTTATTTAAACAACACAACACCTGTAAAGTCATACGCGACTAGCAGTACAATTGTTTTTAACGGGCCTAAAATGCTTGTGAAAAATTGTAGGATTAAGTTTAGCTCTGTTTTCAGCGTAATATTGGGCTGAATAAAACAACACTAAAAAAAAACCCAAATATCTACATGTGGAACCAACAGAAGCAGAAATGATTTAACCTTGTACGGGTCCTGACGTAATATAAGTTATAATATACGTGATTTTCGCTTTCGCATTACTGTAATATTTTTTTACTCACATTTTTCAATTAATAAAAAAATTTCACAGTCAATATATTTTTACATCGCTTAATAACGTGAAAAGGAGTCGAGAAAAAAGCAACAATAAACACGCGAAACATGCGGAAGAAATTGTTCAAATTTATGATTATATATAAGCGATAACTTCCTAAAACTGCTTCAATTAAATGTTGACGCACGTATGTGAAACAACAACACGTGTTTTAAACGATGTTACACAATAAGTACTACATCCTCCTGGGAACATCTTAAAGCAAGATGTGAAACTTAGCTAAGAATAGGATATTGCTGTCTGCGCAATTAAGCGAGCATGAGCACAGGAAACATTCGAGTTTATTCTAATGTTCCCGAAAAATCGTTCTCTACATCAACATTCAGTTTCTTTTCGCCAACGCCAAAACTCGCTCAAGTTCAGCAGTCTATGGCGCCTTCATTTAATAAACAATCTTACATTTCCTTAGAACACCTTGGACAAATAGAAAAACAGAAATATAATCATTTTTAAAAGCAATGCCTTAATCCTCTTAAGTTCACTGATCTGTTCAAAACCTTAATGAAATATTTAACAAAAGCTAAATCAACATTTTCGGTTGAACAGCTAATGGAAAATCATTCTCTCGGCTGCAGTATAAGAGATTTATCATTTTTATAATATAATGCCTTTCCGGTTTGAATATGTGTTTGATTCACTTTAATACTAAAATACAGCACAATAGAATTGTCGTAAGTTTCATTAATAAAGGTAACCCTATATATAACCTAGAACAAAACATTTCTTTTTCATTATACTGGTGACTATTATATTAGAAGAAAAGGACTCGATTTTGAACGGCTGTTGAACGTCACAATTGAAAAAAGTCTAGATCAAAACCTACAAGAAGAAGAATAACCAAGACCATGTGACAGGACCATGTGAAAACATGATGTGACAGGACCATGTGAAAATATTATGTGACAGGACCATGTGACAGGACCATGTGAAAATATTATGTGACAGGACCATATGAAACTATTATGTGACAGGACCATGTGAAAATATTATGTGACAGGATCATGTGACAGGGCCATGTGAAAACATTATGTGACAGGACCATTTGAAAATATTATGTGACAGGACCATGTGACAGGACTATGTGAAACTATTATGTGACAGGACCATATGAAAATATTATGTGACAGGATCATGTGACAGGGCCATGTGAAAATGTTATGTGACAGGACCATTTGAAAATATTATGTGACAGGAACATGTCATAGAATATTGTGAAAGAACTTTTTGTAAGGACCATGTGATAGGACCATGTGACAGGACCATGTGATAGAATCACGTGATAGGAACGGCATGAAACAATAGAATTATGTGACAGAACCTTGTGATAGGGCCATGTAATAGGATCATGTGACAGGACCATGTAACAGGACCATGTGATAGGACCATGTGACAAGACCACACGACAGAACCAGGTGATAGGATTATTTGTCAGGACCACTGTGACAGGACGATGTGACAGGGCCACGTGACAGGGCCATGTTACAGAACCATGCAACAGGACCATGTGATAGGACCATGTTACAAGACCACACGACAGAACCAGGTGACAGGATTATGTGACAGGACCATTTGACAGGACCACTGTGGCAAGAACAATGTGACAGGGCCACGTAACAGGGCCATGTTACAGGACCATTTGCCAGGACCACGGTGTTAGGACTTTGTGACTGGAACATGTGATTAAACCTTGTGACAGGACCACTTAAAAGGCCATATGCATAACAGGACCATAACCAAAGTCTTGATTTAATGTACAAAGTGATAGAGCCATCACTGTAGACAGCTGCTGCCATGTGTTTCAAAAACTTTAACTAAAAAGGACAGTTCAGATTTACTGCTGGTTATCGTAGACAGCGTTGAATGCTTCCTGTCGTTCACATTTAAACATTTTTAGGCAATGATACAAACTTTTGTGCCTCTGGCTCCTCAATCATACGTATTATTACTGATTTGTGTAGAGGAAAGGTAGTTTTCGGGTTTGTGCAAACAGTTTTTTAAATGTTTTGTCCTTATACAAAAAGAGCGTGCACATAAACACAATTGGATTAGATTGATAACAACCTTTCTCAAACTCACTAATATATCATGACAATTCAATATCAAATAAGTGATGATGATAATAATAATAAAAGCTTATACCGTGTCTGTAAATAATGTCCTAAGCGCCTTACAATACATATATATATATAAAATATAAATGATGCCTGTTTTGGCCAAGTGGATGAGTCTTGATACCAATGAAACACCAGATGAAAAGACTCCGTGTTTTGATGTCAAAACAGACATGTGTTTACATCAAAATTACAACTGACAAAAAAAGGAAAGATCACCATACTGAGCACTATTTCTTTTTCATTCATTCGAAAATTTCCGGTGCTCCTTCTCCCCCTGTGACCAAAATCCTTTCAATTATAGAAATAAATACTGTTTAGCTGAGACTTTCCTGTGCTTTGCCCCCATAATCCAATCCTCCGAAACAAGCCTTCCTCTTTGACAAGTTTTGTCTTTCTCTCCTCTTTCTCGGTCTGAAGTGGCTACAGCACGTGTAAAGTCTTTCATTTCAGCGTTCAGTGCGCGGCAAAGTATTTGGATCTTTTAAAATACAGTAAATCAATGTTTTATTAAAAAAGACAAACACCCGTTACTTCTCTGTGTACACATATAGCTCTTGTTGTTATAATCCACTACCTCTAAATGCCTATAGGAAACGCTTCAAACTTCCAAATCTGGAAATTGAAATGTTCTTCCCTTTGCCATTCTCAAAATAATTTCCACCGCCCATGTCTTTGTACTCTCTTTGAGACTGTCTTCATCTTTACCTTTACCTTCATCTTTACCTTCACCGTCATCTTTACCTTCATGATCACCTCCATCTTTACCTTCACCTTTATCTTTACCTTCACCTTTATCTTTACCTTCACCTTTATCTTTACCTTCACCGTCATCTTTACCTTCACCGTCATCTTTACCTTCACCTTCACCTTCATCTTTATCTTCATCTTTACCTTCCTCTTCATCTTTACCTTCACCTTTACCTTCACCTCCATCTTTACCTTCACCTTTATCTTTACCTTCACCGTCATCTTTACCTTCACCTCCATCTTAACCTTCACATTTATCTTTACCTTCCTCTTCATCTTTACCTTCATCTTTACCTTCATCTTTATCTTCATCTTTACCTTCATCTTCATCTTTACCTTCATCTTTACCTTCATCTTTACTTTCACCTTTACCTTCACCGTCATCTTTACCTTCACCTTCATCCTTTACCTTAACCTTTATCTTTACCTACAGCTTCATCTTTACCTTCACCTTTATTTTTATTTTTACATGCACCTTCATCTTTACCTACACCTTCATCTTTACCTACACCTTTACCTTCACCGTCATCTTTACCTTCACCTTTATCTTTACCTTCATATTTACCTTTACCTTTATCTTTACCTTTATCTTTACCTTCATCTTTACCTTCACCTTTATTCTTATTTTTACCTTCACCGTCATCTTCATCTACACCTTCATCTTTACCTACACCTTTATCTTTATCTTCATCTTTACCTTACTCTTTACCTTCACCGTCATCTTTGCCTTCATCTTCACCTTCACATTCGATCCCAACCTTTTATCTCTTTTCATTTTTATCTTCGCATTTATCACCATCTGTGGCTATCTTCAGGATACAAGTAAAATACTTCATCCTGTAGGTTTTTCTTTACGTTTGTCAATATTCTGCTTGTTGCAGCATTGCTGAAGCTAAAAAATTATCAGTTAACAATTGAATAATACAGTGCGCATCACCGATGCGCAACTTTGCTATATCTTCAACATTAATTCATTTTTCTGGTATCAATATGTAGGGTATTTAAGCCAAACACTGGCATAGATCTAGTTGCAGTGTAAAGGGCTTTTAACACAAATGTTATAAACTCTAAAGCCGCTGTTACAATATGAAACTTTTAGCTCAGTGAAACTTGTGTGCAACAACGATGCGAGACAAGTTTCACCAGGCGTTGCACCGTGTAACATAGCCGGTTTCGTGAAATTTTTTTGAATTTCCGTTGCGAGACAGGTTTCACGAAAAGTAGAACTGCTTTCTACTTTTGCAA
>JAODFW020964816.1:0-10598 GCA_027575235.2 Palythoa mutuki
GGGGTGGGGGGGTTCCCAGAGAAACGTCAGATTGACGTTTCTCGTGGAACAAATCGATATGTGCGGCTTCCCTTAAAGACAGGTTGCAGTTGTGATGAAAATAAATGTTTTGTGTCCAGTGACTTTAAAAAGATCCAAGACGCCTTTGATGGGGAAAGACGGTACAACCATCGGGGAACGTCGGTACAATTTACTGGTGTACCGGCCTTAAGAAACACACTGACCTAATGCACCTGCCATCCAGCTGCAACACCTGGCACACCTCCTATACAGTCACAAAACCCAACACCTGACACACCTGCCATCAGGTCACAACATCTGACACACCTGCCATCCAGTCACAAGACCCAACACCTGACACACCTGACATCAGGTCATAACACCCAACACCTGACACACATGCCATCCAGTCACAAGACCCAACACCTGATGCACCTGCCATCAGGTCACAACACCCCACACCTGACACACCTGCCATTCAGTCACAAAACGCAACACCTGACAGACCTGCCATCCAGTCCCAACACCCAACACCTGATGCACCTGACATCCAGTCACAACACCCAACACCTGATGCACCTGACATCCAGTCACAACACCCAACACCTGATGCACCTGCCATCCAGTCACAACACCCAAATCCTGACACACCTGCCATCCAGTCACAATACCCAACACCTGACACACCTGCCATCGAGTCACAACACCCAACACCTGACACACCTGCCGTCCAGTCACAACACCCAACACCTGACACACCTGCCATCCAGTCAACACCCAAATCCTGACACACCTCCCATCCAGTCACAATACCCAACACCTGACACACCTGCCATCCAGTCATAACACCCAACACCTGACACACCTGCCATCCAGTCACAACACCCAACACCTGACACACCTGCCATTCAGTCACAAAACCCAATGCCTGACACACCTCCCATCCAGTCACAACACCCAAATCCTGACACACCTGCCATCAGGTCACAACAACCAACACCTGATGCACCTGCCATCCAGTTGCAACACCTGGCACACCTATACATTCACAAGACCCAACACCTAACAGACCTGCCATCCAGTTACAAGACCAAATTCCTGACACACCTGCCATCAGGTCACAACACCCAACACCTGGCACACCTGCCATCCAGTCACAACACCCAACACCTGATCATGATGCACCTGCTATTCAGTCACAAGACCCAACACCTGACACACCTGCCATCCAGTTACAAGACCAAATTCCTGACACACCTGCTATCCAGTCACAACACCCAACACCTGACACACTTGCCATCAGGTCACAATACCTGACACACCTGCCATCACATCACAAGACCCAATACCTGACACACCTGCCATCCAGTCACAACACCTAACACCTGAATAAAAGAAAGACTTTAGAATACTGATTTTTGTGTGTTGTTGTTATTAGGTGCTAAGAACATTGAGGTTGTTGTGATGAATGGTCTCACTGTTAACGTCAACCTGATGATGGTGCCGTTCTATAGACCCACTGCTATGAGACACAAGATATTGATGGAAGAAAAGGCATTTCCTTCAGATCATGTGAGCTAAGTTCTTGCTGTAAAAAGAATAAACGTTACACTTTGTCTTCATTCCTGTCAGCCTATCAACCTTCATATCTACACAGTTATAGAGGTACATATGGTAGCTTTCTAAAAAACCAAACCAATATACATATCAATACAGTTATAAAATCGGATGCTGTGTTGATGTTTCTATAGAAACAGTTTGATGATTTTGTAACTTTTACACCGTAAGTAATGAAATGAAAGTGACGTTTCAGACTAAAGTCCTTCGTCGGAGTAGAGTGTGTGGGAGATAAGTAGAGAGGTGGTTATATAGTAATGTAAACAACGATTACAAAAGGAAACAAAAGGGATAGAAATGTGTGAGGAAAAAACAAATGTATTAAAAAAGATGAAAATTTGAAAAGACAAAAGGGGAAAGAGACAAAAAACTAAAAGACAAAAGGGTCTGAGAAATAACAAGATTCTAATTAAATGCAAAGCGTTCATTTCTGCCGTTGGGATTGAGAGTGCCTAAAACGTGAATGAGTCGCACTTCTTTGGTTTTGCGACAAGAATTAGAATAGCTTATTTCATTATTAGATTAACTCTTTGAAAATATTAGTTGCTATTCTTCGTTTAGTACACTGAAAAATGGGACCGGCATCCAGAAAAAAACTGGAAACAGGAGAAAACATTGTTATTAATCAGCCAGCTCTCTGCAAAACAAGGAGTTCCCAGCAAAATACATAAGCATTACCGGTAACTTGCCAACCAGCAAGCGAGGTTAATGTGGAACAGATACTTTGTTGAACAACATCGCCGGGTATATCTCTCTTGAACACTCGTGGCTTCTTGATTTTAGACGAGATTGCAAAGGAAAGCATATTAAATGTTATAGATTATATGAGCAGATTTCTCTTATTAGCTTCGATCCTAACCTACTATCTAAGAAAATCATCACCAATCAGAATTGCTGGTGTTTAGGAAACAAGAATCAAATTAGTTGATAAGTATCTGCCCCGAAAATAAGATAAAATAAAAAAAGCTTATCTCAGGCTTCATGAATAATAAAATAGGGTGTTGAGTACACGAGCGATTGTTGATATATGACAGTGAATATAATTGATACAAACAGAGCGGATTTCGTTTTAGTATCGAAAAAAGTCATGTCTTGTTTTTTTCAATATCTATGCTACGACCTATGACTGGTATGGTGTTATGTCTTGTCTTTACTGTGCCTCCTGATTGGTTGAAGATCGTGTTGTGTTTTGTCTTTGTTGTGCCTCCTGATTGGTTGAAGATCGTGTCGTGTCTTGCCTTGCTGTGCCTCCTGATTGTTTGAAAATCGTGTTTTGTTTTGTCTTTGTTGTGCCTCCTGATTGGTTGAACATCGTGTCGTGTCTTGTCTTTGCTGTGCCTCCTGATTGGTTGAAAATCGTGTTGTGTTGTGTTTTGTCTTTGCTGTGTCTTCTGATTTGTTGAACATCGCCAGTCATGTCTTGTCTTTTTTGTATGTGTCTTCTGATTAGTTGAATGTCATGTCATGTCTTGTATTTGCTGTGCCTTCTGATTGGCTGAATATCGTGTCATGTCTTGTCTTTGCATTTACTATTTCGATACTCAAACGAATTCCGTTCTAGTTTGCAAAATATAATTATTTAATTTGGAATCAGTGTCATATCCAACAAAATACTGTAATGATAGTGATGGTGGTGATAGTTATGGTGATGGCAATGGCTATGGTGAGAATAATTGTAATAGGTATGGCGATGGCAGTAATGGTTGTGATGACGATGATAATTGATAGTGATAATGATGATGATAAATAAAATCATTTGTTTTATTCAAATCACTTTAACAGTTTTACCTCAAGTTATATATTCTTTGTTACCCATGAAAAATCAGAATCGTAATGTTTAGTTGTGGTTGGAGGAGTCCTAACAAGGTTTCCGTTTTCCTCTATTTGTATATTTACATCTATCGAAAGAATTTTTCCCATCTCACGTGCATATTGTTTTTCAGACGAAATTTCATTTTGTGTTGTCGATAACTGTCTTCCCACAGAATATTAGGGGCTAAGAGGAATGTTAATTCTTTCTTCCACAGCAGCGGGATCCGTAGATTGGGAACATTCACCCGGAATACGCATGTGTCTTGCCAGATGAGTGGGTTGAGAAAATGTCCTCCCACATTTGTCACACCCGAATGGCTTCTCACCAGTATGGGTTCGGATGTGATTGTTCAGCGTTGTGGCACCAGAAAATGAGCGCGAACAGAAACCGCATTTGAATGGTTTTTCTCCAGAGTGCTTCGCCACATGCACTCGTAAATCCGTAGGATTTGTGAAGGACTCGGCGCAGTGACCACATTTGTATGGATTAACAGGCTTGTTGGGACACACGTGCACCTGGAGTAAAACTCTCTGTGTAAATGTCTTGTGGCACTGGCCGCACTGCCACATGCTGACGTCATCAATCGAGCGGCATTTGGTGGCCAGCTTTTGAAAACCAGGTTCATCGTCCCCGCTCAGACGCTTGAGCTCAAGGTCATCCTCGATGGATTCATCAAAGGACGTATGAGGACTCGCTGGGTTGCTTACAGATGATTGGCTAATAGTGGAACTGCTGGAAACTTGCCGGGTAACCGCGTCATGGAACCTGCGGCTTGGTAGCTGTAGGTCTTCCTTTGGTGGCTGCAAACGCCTGGTCACTATAGCAACAGAAGAATAATTACAAATTTATAATTCTTAACGTGCACATCCATCAGTTTTGAACAATAGAACCGAACTCATCTCTAAATATCCACTCAATAATAAATTCTTATTGTCAAACTTTAACAAAGGAACCGCTTAATTATAGCATTTTAAAACACTAAGCACTTGGAATTTCAAATCAATTGCCTGATGACTGCATTAGAACCAAACTTTAAAGTTAGAACAGTCTTTAAGTTTTCATCAACACTTTTATTGTTTTAATTCTTAAATTATAGTTTTAATGAATACATCGACCACTAATTTAATGATACAGAGCACTGAAAATTGGTTATTTGTTCCTACAGTTGGTTTTCGTATTTCTAGAATCAAACGTATTACAAAGTTAACTCGTCAAATTGTTGTTTTTTGCCGTGAAATTTGTTAGGAAACTAACGTTTATTAGTTTTGTTTGTTTTTGTTCTTAAATTAGTATAAACTGCTAGAAAATATATAAATTGCAATAACATTTTAACATCTGTTAGTTATTTTCACGATGCTTTTTAGCCATTCTGTTTTACCTTCATAATCAGGTTGTCGACTCAGAAATTTCGTAAAATCCTCGCTGAATTCGATATCAGAATAGGAGCCATGATGTAACAAGGATGGTACCGGAGTGCGTGACAAGGGTTGGTGTTGCGTGACAACAGGTATGTTGGAATCTGTTCTTTGTTTTTTACTTGCCGATGAGGTGACGGAATCCTTTTCCTGCTCTGCCTGCCTCGGCAGGGCTTTCTGCTCAAAATAGCTTGTGGAAGTCGGCCCTATACGTTGAAGGGTTTAGATTTTAAGATTTTTCTAGTTGAAGTGTAAAACATTGTCTAGAATGTTGAATCAAGATGTTTTCAATTCCTTCCAAAAAAGCTAAATAACGCATGCGTAGAAGACAAAATAATATATAAAAGGACTATAAACAAACTTTAGCAATGTGGCTTGCCAGTATAAAAACAAGTTATTGATGTAAGATGATAGTACACGAATTAAGTACATATTTCAGTGTGCAGCTTGTCTCACAACGGCATTACGAGACGCAATGTCGGACAACGTATTTGCTTCTGCAACTTGACTGAATTTGTGACATCATTGCGAAAAACTAGCTAAGCTAGTTAAATCCATTCACGAGCCTAGGTGGGCTATTTGGGCCGTTGCTGGTGAGAGTTATTGATTCCCCCTGGAAAGAACACTTATCCATCGCAGGTTAGCCCCCAGCAGAAGCTGGTGCAATTTTTACCGACCTCGCTGACTTAACTTTGGCGGAGAAACTCACACAAATGTTTCACAATTGGCTAAGCCAGACTGAACTCGAATGGCGTTGAGAGACAAATTTTACGACAGTTTGCCTCTTTTAACATCGCCTTTGTAGCTACACATAATATTTAAACACAAGATCAAGCTATAGTACAAATTGTTAAATTCGACTCGTGGATGAATCTGTATCTACTTTTTTGATACAAATAAAGAGTGATTAAATACCAACACAATTACTTTTTATGATGTGAACTGTTTATTACATAGTTCACAAAAACTCTTATTGATTTTTGTTTGATGTGCGCTTGAATAGAGGATCGAACGCAAATAATGAAAGCTGAGATGTGATCGCCATAAAAGCAAACGCCATTCGTGAAAGCGGCCAAAATCTAAAACGTTATTTCCACTACAACTCTGTTTGGCTAAAATCCTTTCACGTTATTGGCGATTGGCTAGTTATTCTTCCTTGCGGTGGTATGAAAGTAGCTTTGCAGTTTTCCTAATGGCTACATTTTAGACATTTTAAAATAAAACGTACGCATAATATTTCATGTAAAAGTAGGATTAACAGCAATAAAAAGCTTGTGGTATAAAAATGAAGTTAGTATGGTAGTTGGTTTCTACGAACACAATTAAGTATCTCGCCTCGCTGAATACAAATTCTCAGAAGATTCAAACAAATTCATTATATCTTCTATGCCTGTTTTCTATTTAAACCAAAAAACAGAAAAACGACAGCCTTACTTGTTGCCATGGTAACTGGAATCTCTTGTAACCCTGTAGGTATGCCCATGTGTTGGTTATACTTTTCATCGTACCAAACAAGCAGCTCCTCACCCTCGACAATATCCCTGAAAGCGCGGTAGAAAATGTTTCCCTTGTATTGAAACAGGTAAAGATTTTGTTCATCTTTGTGACGAGCGCAACGGATAAATCGCATCCAGCTTGATGTCTCCTCGTCGCTGCCATCAATGTATCCACTCAAATGTCCTGATTCATATATCTACACAAGAAAATAAACTAGATAATGTGAGACAAATCAAGATGCTAAAAATATCAACTTTGCTTTAAAATGGGATTACAAACTGATAAGGACAAGCACCAAACCTAAGCAAGCATCTAACTGCTCCTCCTGACAAAGCACCAAACCGCCCATCCTGACCAAACACCAAACCATCCCTCCTGACCAAACACCAAACCATCCCTCCTGACCAAACACTAAACCATCCCTCCTGACCAAACACCAAACCGTCCCTCCTGACAAAGCACCAAACCGTCCCTCCTGACCAAACACCAAACCGTCCCTCCTGGCCAAGAAACTAACCGTCCCTCCTGTCCAAGCACCAAACCGTCCCTCCTGACCAAGCACCAACCGTTCCTCCTGACCAAACACCAAACCGTCCCTCCTGACCAAGCACCAAACCGTTCCTCCTGACCAAACACCAAACCATCCCTCCTGACCAAACACCGAACCATCCCTTCTGACCAAACACCAAACCATCCCTCCTGACCAAACACCAAACCATCCCTCCTGTCAAAACACCAAACCATCCCTTCTGACCAAACACCAAACCATCCCTCCTGACCAAACACTAAACCATTCCTCCTGAGCAAGCACCAAACCGTCCCTCCTGACCAAGCACCAAACCATCCCTCTTGACCGAGCACCAAACCGTCCCTCCTGACCAAGCACCAAACCGTCCCTCCTGACCAAGCACCAAACCGTCCATCCTGACCAAGAACCAAACCATCCCTCCTGACCAAGCACCAAACCGTCCCTCTTGACCGAGCACCAAACCGTCCCTTCTGACCAAGCACCAAACTGTCCCTCCTGACCAAGCACCAAATTGTCCCTCCTGACCAAGCACCAAACCATCCCTCCTGACCAAGCACCAAACCGTCCCTCCTGACAAAGCACCAAACTGTCCCTCCTGACCAAGCACCAAACTGTCCCTCCTGACCAAGCACCAAACCATCCCTCCTGACCAAGCACCAAACCATCCCTCCTGACCAAGCATCAAACCGTCCCTCCTGTCTAAGCACCAAACCGTCCCTCCTGACCAAGCACCAAACCGTCCATCCTGACCAAACACCAAACCGTCCCTCCTGACCAAGCACCAAACCGTCCCTCCTGACCAAGCACCAAACCGTCCCTCCTGACCAAGCAAAAGTGCTGCTTTGTTTAGTGGACAGTTTGGAGTTCGTCCATCAATAATTCACTTCAAAATTAATTTCTAAACTTTACTTAAGACTTAAAACCTCAAAATACAGCACGATACAAAAGTTATTAAATATTAAATATTGAATACTATTAGAACTGGAAGTTTAAAATCTTTTTAGAACTCACCTCCCACAAATATCTTGTGTCCGTCCGGGAAGTGACGTCACCAATCGTTATCATTTTTCCCTCGTAAGGTCCTATCCAGGTGCCGACTGGGATGAGGCTTCTGGCGGCAACTCCATAACCCGCCCCAGGGATACATGAAAAGCAGAGTTCGGCCTCTTCTGGAAAAGACTTCACTGCGTACGTCTTCCTAACTTTTTCACGATCAGCTTCTGTCAGCTTCTTTACCGGAACGTGCCGTTGACGCACGGGTGCAGTGGGCTCGCTTCTGACAGCTGCATGAAGTAAACATCAAAACGTGTCGTTAATTGTGTTATGCAGTTGTTCTAAAATATGCTATAATATAAATTGTACTGTTCTTTTTATCGTTACCAGTGAATACATGATAATTAAACATCAAAAATTAAACAATAGAATATGAAGTCAGAGTTATGCATTTTTTATTTCGATGTGTTTATGTTATTTATCAATGTTACTGTAGTTCAGTTCAGTTTATTTGTTTCACCACAGAGAAACAACATACACATACATTACATATACATAACAATTTATTTACAAACTGAATAACTCGTGAAATGATTCGTTTTCTATTATGGGAGTCAAAATTTGGAATACTATACCTGAAAATTTAAGAAATTCTACAAAATCTCTCTTTAAAAAGTTCATGCAGTTCTGTTGAAAATATTTGAAGTTCAGGATAGATATGCTGCCCAACGATAATTTCCGATTTTAAAAATATTAACCCGCGCTTATCTAAATAGCTGCCTCGATTTTCTTATCCCAATTTCTCTTTTCTATTATTCTTTTTTTTTCTCTTTTTCTTTTTCCTTTTTTGTGACTGACCCTTTTACATTATAAATATGGTACTTTTTCACTTCAACTATTGTAATAAATCCTAACTCGTCCACACACCACCTGCCTCGATTAGCCTTGCTATTTGCAGGTGGTGTGATATTTTGTATTTGTATATTTAATGTTAGAAATAAATAAAGTTGTTGTTGTTGTTGTTGTTGTTGTTGTTGTTGTAGAAATATTTTATCATTCAGTATTTATTAACTAAAACAGTTACAACACATAATGCCACAGACGAGGGAGTTAGTTACCGATGGCTATTTTTTAATCTAACCATTGAATATTCGATATCAAACAGCAAGAGTTTAGCTATCGACAACAAATAGTTTTTACATTTTCAAAAGGAAAATTGCTTTGTTATCAATAACAATGCATGACTTTTGTGATGGAATTTTTCCTGTCTGTGAGACAGTCACTGATAACTCTTCAGTTTTTCGTCTATGACAAAAGAAGTACCAAAAACCCAAACCGTCTTTGTCACAATTGACGTCGTTCAAATCAGTATTTTTACTTTGTGTAATGTGTTTTTTTATTTGTTTTTAAGCCACATTTGTTGGTTCTGAGTCCCCCGCACATTTTACTTTTCTCCCGGTGTCCATTTCGAAACGAAAAGGTTGACACATGCGCAGTTTGGGATAGCTGTATCGAGCACAATTAGGTATCGACTACTTTTTATTACCGACAACCAATAGTTACCGAAAACTATATCCCTCGTTTGCGAAGACCCATAAAAATATAAAGCTTGTAAAAATATTAAACTGCATAGTGCTTAATAAAAACTTATTCGTTTGAAGAAAGATTGATTGGTGATATGTTTTGCCCTAGAAATCGCACAAGTATCTTTTTACACTTTATTGCTTTAAGAAACAATTGACTACAAACTATCCATGCTAGCACCGTAACGTGACTTCTTATGTAACAAAAATGACGAAATTCCGTTTCAATCGATGAATTACGCATATTCTGCAAATTTGGTCAAAATGTGTCAAAACGGCACGAAGATATAGCCGTTTTTCTTTCAAAGCCTTGTTTCCATGCTGGGAAACCATTCCCCTGTTTAAAATGTCCCGTAATACCGCACGGTGCGGGTTACAAAAGTGCCACCAACATTTTTCATGTTCTCTGAGGACTCCTTTACTTGTGTACGTTAGTGGTTTGCTTCCAGCCTAAAAGTCGCACGGGAATACACTTGTTCCTAGAGTAAATCACACTACTGTTCTCAAACAATCAGAGCGCGTACACGTAGTATACCAATTATTATGTAAATTTAACCACACGTGACTGTTCTCAACCAATCAGAGTTTGAATAATACACGCCAATTTTTATCTGGATGCTGAATACACCACGGCTCTCGACCAATCAGTGTGAGTATAATAAACTAACTATATAGTCGAAATACTTCAAATTGTTCAATTTTTCACGCGGCTATAAGACTAGAAAATATTGTTATATGATATATTATATGACTTGATGTTTTGAATCAGCAAAGGACATACGAGTATCGTTCCTTCTTAACCCTTTTTGAAGTAGATGAATAATTTGAAAGTGCCAGTTTGGAATTTTTCCAGAAATTACACCATTCTATTTGAATTGTTCAAACGCCATTCGTTGATGTGTTTGCCACCCGTTCGACCTATAGTTACGCCTAACGTTTTACTGCATAGAAACAAACATATGTAAAAATGTGTATTAAATATTTACAACATATACTTTTTCAATAAAGCCTACATCAGAAGAAACGTACGTACTCTTCTCTTTTCAAGCATTCAAAAGAGTAAGTGAGAAGGTTTTGTACCAAGATTAAGGTAAGTCTTAGGGTTTGATCTACTGCAAATTAAAGATTCCATAAAACTAAAAAAAGAGGTG
>JAODFW020964911.1:0-10595 GCA_027575235.2 Palythoa mutuki
TGCTTTATCGAACTCAGCATTTTTTTGTTTTCGGAAATCATCTTCAAAACATTAAAAAACATGTTATATATAATGAATCATGCATCCAAAGGCAACAAAGAAACATTTCTATCACAATTTGATAGTGCAAAGAATGGATCAATTCATTTACAGAAATGGGCTATTAAAAACATGCAAGACTTTTGTAATTCAATTAAATCGCCTTGTATTTCTCTTTTCTAGTTTATAATGTATATCAACTGTAACCACTGACCTGCCTTGATTAGTTCTGTACCATTAGCAGGCCAGTGGTGTATCTCAACTTTGTAAATATTTATTAATTTGAAATATAATTGAATTGAATTGAAATTTGAATTGAAAATTGAATTAAAAATTGAATTGAAAGAAAATGACCATAGAGCATTACTCAACACAACTCTCTGCGAGTCATCATGTCAATGAAGTTAGTTTTCATTCATGTTTGAATGTAAACTAACTGTGACTTATTTTATAAAAGAAATAAAAGATTCACTCTGCTTACTCTATTCAGTGATAGAAACACTTCTTAGTTTACTGAAGAAGTGCAAGAAAAACTCAGCTTCGGTTCGTTCTTCTCTAGTAAACACTTAAGTTTCTTTCATGAACTAACAAATTTATGCATGTTTCTATCACTGAACAGAGTGCACATGCTTGTTTTAAAATTTCTATAATAGATTTAGATAGTATTACAAACTCACTTATTTACATGTTCAGTGTTAATATGTTTGTTGTACAATATAAACAAGAATATATAATTACAAATAATCTTTGAACCATTTATAAAACATTAATAAACCCATTGATATAAAGAATAATATTCATTATATTGATGCTGATTTCAGGTTGTAAGTCTTGAACTCATGACTGCTTCTGGAGAAATTGTTTGTTGTAGGAGAGACAAGAACAAGGAGTTATTCTTATCTGTTCTGTGCGGCATTGGTGCCACAGGAATCATATTAAACCTCACATGGCAGTGTGAACCAGCATTCAAACTGTGCAGTCGGCAAAAGAAGTGCCCTCTCGATATGGTAAAGAATTAGTTGTTGTTTTTAGTTTTTATTATAATGTCAGGGCTCAAAATGCGGCAATTCAGGGCTCATTATGCGGCAATTCAGGGCTCATTATGCAGTAAATTATGCCATTTTATTAGCTTATTTTAAACTTTGTTTATGGTCAAAGGAGAAAAAATCCCGTCTGTGCACTTACAAATATATTTTGTGCAACAATTAAGAACAAACTACACACCTCTTCAAATGGTCGATGCTGCATGCAAGGCAAAATAAACAATTTTCTGCACCCTTTTCGTAGCATTTAGCACATTCCGTGAGCAGTCATTTTAGTTTGAAGAAGAAACTTTTTTTCTTCTCAGAAGAAATTCCAGCTGAATTTACTAAAAACTTATTCATTTGAAAATAATTCAGGCAAAAGCGACAAGAAATACATTGTACAAGAAGATGAGATCAATATTCGCACGAAAAAGCGACGATTTTACAGCAAACAATAAAATGGAATACATCAATGATTTTGAGTAGTCAACACTCTATCAGTTGTTTTCGTTATGCACCAGTGACAATACACTTTAGAATTAATTCAGTACCAGATCCCTGACGCATGAAGAAACGCAAAAACGATGTATCGAATGGCAATCGTTTCTCGTCCTTTTTTGCGATGTTTTGGGCTGTGAATTGCTGTGAAATTGTATTATAAAGCACTACAAAGACAACTGTCACAAGTTTGTACCATTTTCATTGACTCATATTATGTTATTTGTGAATTATGCGATCGGATGTGATTATTGATCGATTGTGCGGGATCGCACCATCGCACAATATTAGAGGCCCTGTAATATAAATATACCAATAAATTTTATCATAAAGCTAACATAAAATCAAGGCATCTGGTATAGAGTGGAAAAAATGAGAAATTGTGCAGAAATGTTTGACAAATAGTGCAAAAATAGTGCAAGTTTTACAGACTTTTTTTGATTCATCATTTTTTGGCATATTTTATCAAAATCATGTAACTCCAATAAATGATTGTGTTACAGTGGAAATTTTTGCATGAAGCCATAATAACAAAATGTACACCAGTTCCAATCTTATAACCACAAAATGCAGTCCTACCATTAATTTCTCATCACTGGCTTTGATTTTGCGCTGGAAGATTGGAGACCGTCTACCACAAACTTACTCAATTAAGTAGTCAACATTGATGTTACAAGCAGAACAAAATAATAAGATTTCTTTTGTGTAAAACAATCCTCATTGGTATTGACAGGCTCTTTCAATAGCAATTATATTCAATAGTGCCGAGACCAAATGACGGGCTCTTTCAATAGCAGTTATGTTCACTAGTGCCAAGACCAATGCAGACTGTCCAGCTATCCCAATTTCGTCGAGATTAATTAACCTGATTTTGATTCAAAATCCTGAATCCTAATCAACATGCAATCAGGTTAGGAAAAGTTGCAATTTTGACATCCATTGTGATGTTGTTTTTGTAAAATTGTCATAATACTTACAAAGCTAAGAAACGTTTATACTTTCCTTCTCAATCCTGTTAAAATATGAAATATATAAATAAATAAAATAGAATCGAGTATTGTATAGGCGATTCGACCAACATTTGTGGTCCTGTTGGCCATTTTTGACATAAATAATTGTGCTACTGAGAATGCTAGAAATGGCATTTCTAAGCCTTAAAATTTCTAATTTTCTGGGGGAACATGCCTCAAGACCCTCCCTAATTGTTTGCACTGAACACTTCTCCGATTTTCCCAATCCCAGAGGTTGGACAGTCTGCCAATGCAGTTTTTACCAATAGAGTGTGCTGAGCACCTGGCTAATTTTGTTAAAGTCTTTTTTGCTCATAATTTCCAGCCGTTATATCATTGAAGCAAAAGAAAATATTTATTGTTCAGTGCATTATTTGATCCAGTAGGCTTAAACTGCAGTTTTATTGCAATTTCATATTTGCAACAGATTCTCTTATAATTTAATTAATTAATTTAATTAATTAATTAAATTGAATAATTAAATTAATTAATTTTAATTAGTTTTAATTAATTAATTTTAAATAATTGATTTTAATTAATTTAATTAATTAAAAATTAATTAATTAAACTAACTTAATTTCAAATTTTGTTACAGATTCTCTTATAATTTAATTTAATTTATTTATTTAATTTAATTAATTTTAATTTAATTATTTTAATTTGCGTCAAATTTTGTATTAAAGTTGCTCTTTCTCTCACAAATGAAGAATAAAATTTGTTTGAAATCCAAAAAAAAAGTGCAGGAAAGTGTGAAAAAGACAAAAAGTGTGGAATAGTGTGGATGTTTACAATTGGTCAAAAGTGCAGAATTGCACCATCGCACTTTGCCAGATGCCCTGTATAAGCAATTTTGCTGTTATAGCTTTTGTCCATTTAGAATATTTGAGTATTTGATTTTATGATAGGATCATCATGGTTACACTGTAAACACAATTTAAGTAATTGCCAAAGAATTCAGGTTTAAACAGGATTCAAGCTATTACCTCTGTGATACCATTATAGTGAGCACTCTACCAACTCTTCCACTATATATTAACTAAAATTAATGTTATTTTGTACATATATATGATAGTAGTATTGTCCAGTGTAAAATTCAATTTGCCTCAGTCTAGATATTCATAAAATTAATATTAATTAGAAACTATTGAAATATTTTAGCTTTAAAACTTCTCAGCAATGCAGGTTTCTTTCTCTCCTTTTCCTCATCACACATTCCTTTTAATTACCACCCAATCAGGTTCTGAATAACCTTGACGAAGAAGTTAACAGCAGCGACCATTTTCGCTTCATGTGGTATCCCCACACTGACCAGGCTGTGCTGTATTACAGTAACAGAACGGACAAAGTAAGATATGAAGTATAGCATTCATTTTGTGATCTGATGATTAATTTTTCCATTTTTACTTATTAATATTATTGTATGAATTTTTGATTGATTTGATTTAAAATGTTGCGTGAAAATGTTTCAGGCCAAAACTCAGCTCTTCTAATGAATTAAAACTAATGTATGTGAACAAATTACATATTAAGTGATTAACATGTAATTATTCATTGAAAGACTATACCATGCTTTTTCAGTGGATCATAATTTGCCATGAATAACATAACATAACTTAACTGATGTAGCTTTTTTTAACATTTGGGTTTTTTTTACAGCTTTGTAATGCAAATGTTATTTTTTGGTAAAATTTCGTTTCTGGTGCATACTGAATTATGCATAAATTATAATCTCACACATGTTTAAACCTGACTAATACCTCATCAGTATCTAAGTTATGGATTTTTTTCCTAAGTGTGCCCCAATATGGAAATTGTCACTATTTTTTGCCATTAAATCTGCCAAGCAATCTAAATAAAGCACTCAAAGCTGACAAGGTAGCAGCATAAGACTGAGACAATGATGCAAGCTTTGTTACAATGTTTTTGATATTTTGTTGTGAATAAGCATGTTTTTATTCAAGCAAGCAAGTTCAAAACTGAGCCAGGGAGTTCCACTGTTGTGGCAGTATTGATGTGTCAATTAAGAGAGACTCAGAAAATCAGATATAATTTAAACTTACTGATTAGTTGCTGCATCATTTCTCACACTTCAACACCTACAGATGTGAATGAAATGCTGTTAAGAGCTAATAAATATAAGTCATAAATACTAGTTATAGTTTTACAGATTTAGGTTTGAAAATGCATTAAGATTCTTTGTTGTTGTTTTCTGAAATCTACCTGTTTTTTTTTTATATATTTTTGGTTAAAATAATATTTAATTTATATGTTGTCAAATTTTTAAAATCATCCCACGTTTTAGTTTGCAGCTTGTTAATTTTAAAACATTTATTGAGTAAAAAAGGTTTTTCAAATGATTGCTTTTTAGCCAGTGAAAGAAAATGCAAGCTGGTTCTGGGACTATGCTATTGGATATTACTTTTTAGAGTTTTTGTTTTGGTTGAGGTGAGCAAACTAAATTATGTATTGTAGTTTATTGTATTGTATGACTACCCACTTATTTGGCTAGTCCAGAAGAGTGAAACATCAATTTGATACTCAAGAATAAATTTCATATATCTCTGAGAAGGCGTGTGACCTACCATACAATTTTATGAGGAAGATCACGTATTAGCCTCATGAGGAAAGTCACTGATCAGCCATATAGGGAAGGTCACTGACGAACCATGTGGGGAAGGTCACTGTAAAACCATGTGGGGAAGGTTGCTAACCAACCATATGGGGAAGGTCACTGACGAACCATGTGGGGAACATTGCTGACCAACCATGTGGGGAAGGTTACTGTAAAACCATGTGGGGAAGGTCACTGTAAAACCATGTGGAAAAGGTTGCTGACCAACCATGTGGTGAAGGTCACTGTAAAACCATGTGGGGAAGGTTGCTGACCAACCATGTGGGGAAGGTCACTGTAAAACCATGTGGGGAAGGTCACTGTAAAACCATGTGGAAAAGGTTGCTGACCAACCATGTGGGGAAGGTCACTGTAAAACCATGTGGGGAAGGCAGGGTGTCAAGTGTTCTATTTTTTCCTATTTTCTGAAAAATTCCTATTTTTTCCTATTTTCCACCAAAATTCCTATTTTTTTCCTATTTTTCAGCATGTTTTTTCGACTTTCATATTATTTTGCTCTCAAAAGTTAAAAGAGGAAATAAGGAGAATCAGTTGCTCGGTAAAAGTCATAGTTGTGAGATAGCAAATTTGTAGTCTTTTCTGCCAAAATGATCACATGATCAGTCTGCATCTGTCGTTTTTCTTCAGAGCAGAGCATACATTCACTCATGATAGTTTGTGTATTCGGGTATGTATTTTGTTTTGTGGATTGGTGTAGCAGTGAGTGCTTGGTGAGTAGTGATTGATCTGATTTCCTTGTGTTCTCAGATAGTGATTGGGAATTGCTTTTGATTTTGGCATGCCTAAACCTTTAAAGAGAAAACGCAGGTCTACAACCATTTCCATCCAGAATCTTTCAAGGAAAATGTTACCAGAATTGGACACTGTAGCAGTCTTGGATGAGTGGAAGCTCTACCAGAACGATGGTGACATATCAGACATAGATACTGACCAGCGAGTTGACCATTATTGGAACGCTGTGTTTTTGCTGACATCTGTTGAAGGTAATGGCCGTTATCAACTACTTCCCTGTCTGGTCAAGCCATGCCTTGTTTTGGCCCAGGCAAATACCGACTGTGAGCGCAGCCTTTTGGCGAACCATGGTTCCCACTACTCCTGGAATTCCTGAAAAACTAATGGAAATTTTCTTCCAGGGCCTGGCTGGTAAACTCTTGGAAAAGCTGATAATTTCCCTGTACTCCTGGATAACTCCTGGAATTTTGTGGAAGAATTTTCAACAGTTTAATAAACAAATGAAAATATACCAGTTGCTACTCTTGTGGCAGAAATTGATATTGAAATTACTTGATATCGCATTGTTTTTACCGAGAGAGAATTTGGGATTGGGTCCTGGAAAAATATATTTCCTAACCTGGAAAACTCCTGAAATTTTGTTATCGTTTGTCAGTGAGAACCATGGTGAACGCCAGAGTTGTAACATGGGAAAGATCAAGACTCGGGGAGTATACCATTGTCGGCTTAACAGCTCCTAAAGGATGCAGTAAAGTTCGATTACCCTGTAAACTGCAGTCTGGAGAAGGTCCCTGTCACCAAAGAAATGAGGAAATCTGTACGTTTGGCACACTCGGTGTACAAGGCAAAATTAGACCAAGAAAAGGAAAAGAAGAAGAAGGAGTTAGAAGAAAACTAAGAGAAAGAAAGAGGATGAGGAAAACTGAAGAAAGAGAAGGAGAATTTGTTGAAGTCCAGGGATTCTTTGGCAAAGAACGATGCGGATATTTTAAAGGACAAGAAGAAAGCAAGAGAAGTTTTATGAGCTAGAGATGAGTTACTACGTAATGCAACCTCAAAGCTCCATGATCCTGTTTAAGCGTCAATTGTGAATAGGCAGAGTGTTAGTGTTGCAACTATAATGCTTGACAGTACAAAGAACAAGCAAGAACAGGCAGTGCAGTAGTTAAAGGCCGTGGATGAGAAGCAGAAGTCCTTGGACACTAAAACACACAAGCTTCTTCAAAGGCCAATTCCCTCAGCACAGCCACCAGCAAACAATATAAGAAATTGCATTAAAAGCTGTCACTTTTGTGACGGATGACGTTATAACTATATAGTTGCTGTTGTGACTCTTTTTCCGAGAACTATGTTATGTTTATGCACATGCATGGATTGATATGCAATGTAAAGATTCATAGATTTTCTTTGCTGCTCACTGATATAGGGACAGAACATTTATGGATTTAAGGAGTGTGCATGGAAATAAGCTACAAATGCTGTTTTCACATCATTATAAATCGGTACATGTCAGAGTGCAAATTAGAAAAATGTTCCTATTTTTTCCTATTTTGAGGAGAAAGTTCCTATTTTTCAACATTTTCATTCCTATTTTCCTATTTTTTGCAAGTTATTTGGCACTTGACACCCCGGGAAGGTCACTGGCCAACCATGTGGGGAAGATCACTTGCCTGCCATATGGGAAAGGTTGCTGATCAACCATGTGGGGAAGATCACTTGCCAGCCATATGGGAAAGGTTGCTGATCAACCATGTGGGGAAGGTCACTGAGCAGCCATGTGGGAAAGGTTACTGATCAACCATGTGGGGAAGGTCACTGAGCAACCATCTAGAGAAGGTTAAAATTTTAATTTTGGGTTATGATAATCAGATTTTGAACAACTGGGCCCTGGTATATAATGAGTATTGGAATTGATTTTTGGCCTTATTCCTGACCAGAGTGTCAGAGTGAGGATAATTCCTTTTGAACCATAGAATAATAAAGATCCTGAGTTTAAAAGGTTTATAGGGTGGACACAGCATATATTTCTAAACTACTTAAACTTCACATTAATGTTGAATCTCCCTTTTAAATCACTGTTTAGTTCATTTTTACCAAGCTTGGTTCCTTGGATAAACTGGATGCATTTAAATCTGTTTTACGGAGAAGATACAGAAAGAGTCAACAAAAGCTACAAGGTAATGATATTTTAAATGTAGCTTTTCATTCTAGAAAGAACATGGTGGTAACTTTGAGGTTAGTATTAGTATATTTAATTTAGGCTTATTCCTTTCCACAATACTATCTTAACCCCCCAGCACTGGCTTGCCGGAGCCATGAAAATTTTTAATTTTATTTTGTGTTGTTATTACTGGACGTATAATCATATGATGATTATTGCTGTGTTTACTGATAAATTGTGATAAATACATCTATACAGGGTATTAATGTGGCACATGGATATGAAATTTCTCCTCTAGTATTGAAAAATGTTTCACTTGAAAGTTGTGAGCAAAGCAAACAAGTGAAATATTTTTCAACATAAGAGAAATTTCGTATCTTCAAGCAGCCGTGTAATATTCTATTTATTGTATTATTAGTTTAACAAAGGTACCACTATCAAAGGTGCTGCATCGTAAAAGGCAATCATGGTTTTAAAAAGTAACTACAGTATAGCAACAGTGATAATTTCTCATGTGTTCACTCGTGAAAATGTCAGATTTTCACACAAAAGCTCACTTGGTATTTTATTGGTGTTTATATAATAAAATAAAGTATTTAATAAAGATTTTTTACAACTTATCCAAAATAATTCTTGATATGATTTTAACTTTATATCATTTCAAAAAAGTCTAATCTCCATCTCTTTTCACAGTTTTTCCAGATGCTTAGGCCAACTAGTGGAAATCTGACTTGATTAGTTCTCACTGTTTTCAGTTATCATATATGACAGTATCAAATCTTTAGTAATTATTGTTTAATAAATATCTAAGCTTTATCTTTAGACACGAAATAAACTGTTTTTGTTACAGGCTGAAAAATAAAAAATGAATGCAAACTTTTGCCTCAAGAATGTGCCTTGCCAAGGATACTTTGAATAAAATAATTGTTCAAAACTGCAAAGATCGTACGTACAATGCAACAAAATAACCTGAATCATTAATGCCAAAATCATTCCCTAGAAGGCCATTCTTGCTTACTCTAAGAGTTGAAGGAACAAGGTGTCGAACCATTTTCATCTAGTGATGCTATACTTTTAAGGCACATAGCCAGCATTTTTATGGGTGTCAGAGTGCACCTCAACTTTGTGCAGACTTTGTGTAAGCTTTCCTTAAAGAGCTATATACACTTGGTTTATTAGTTGTTTCTGAGTGGAACTATTCAGAAAGGTGGGGGAGGGGTGCACATGCACCTGGTGCACCCCCTGCCTATGTGTCTGCATTTGCATACATACCTGAAGTGTCTGCAGTTCAAATATGAGGTATTGCATGATTTGGTGTGAGATTGCAGGTTTTGGTCTTTAAAAGGTGTGGTGGGCTGAGCTCCCATGAACCCCTGTTCAATCAGCCATAATCTCCATCAAACATCTTGAAAGCTACAATGTGAGAAGTTATCACTATTCCGTTTCCATTATTGAAACTGAGTCAACCTATCTCCACAGGTGTTCAACTTTGATTGTCTGTTCAGGCAGTATGTTACAGAGTGGGCCATACCAAGGTACTTAACTGGGTAGAGTAAAGTGTTGTGATAGATACCAACCGCATTTCTGGACTCTTTCATTAGGGGAGGGAGACCAGGCTCCATATTCCTTTACAAAATACTTTTATGTGCTTGCTCGGTCAAATACGGTATATACATATTTATAATTCAACAATAATTTTCAAAATTAAATTAAATAAAACCCTTTGGAGCATTAATCATATAATTGCTAAAGAGTCAATTACCAAGTTATAGCAAGCAAGCCATGCCATGTTATGTGCATGCAGTCATGCTATTACGTAAAGCAAATATGGAAAATTGAATGCAGTAGTTCAAAAAATTAGTCATTTGTAGGGATTTTATTTTGGTTTAAGTATATTTCCGTTTTTGTTACCAGTTTTAAATGTAGTAAACTAGATTTTTGATGGGCTAGAATCTGTGGTTAACTAAAAATTGTTTATATGGCACTGATGTACAGTACGATACGATACAATACGATACGATACGATACGATACAATACAGTACAGTACAATACAATATAGTACAATACAACACAATACAATACAGTACAATACAATTCAATACAGTACAATACAATACAATACAAGACAAGACAATACAATACAGTACAAGACAATACAATACAGTACAGTACAATACAGTACAATACAGTACAATACAGTACAGTACAATACAATACAGTACAGTACTTAAGAAATAGAAAACATGTACCGTGTTTCTATCGAGTTATACAAACACGAATGGAAGTACAATACGGTACAATACAATACAGTACAGTACTTAAGAAATAGAAAACATGTACCGTGTTTCTATCGAGTTATACAAACACGATTGGAAGTTTGGAAGAACGAGAAATGCTGTGGGAGCACGAGCCACAGGAGAGTGTTTCCACAGCTTTTTCGAGTTCTCCCAAACTTTCACAAGTGTTTGTATAACTCGATAGAAACATGGAGTACATG
>JAODFW020965007.1:0-18015 GCA_027575235.2 Palythoa mutuki
AGCCTCAGCCTGAGCTTGTTCTTAAATTGTTCTTAAATTTTGGCAAATTTGAGCCTCGTTGTTCTTATAAAGTTGTTTTATAAAACAAATTGCGTGTAGCTCCAAAAAAAATTTACAAACATCCCTATAACCATTCTCGAAATCTATTTTTTTTTTCTATAAAACAATTTTTCCCCAACAGCTTTTCCGCCGCTGGAACCGAAAAATCTGAAACTATAATTTATGAGTTCTACTCATTTGCCGATTTACGCGACGAACGATAGAAATTAAAAAAATTCCAAGTATTCACTGAGATATTTGCGAATATGTCTCAAAACTTGACAAAAATGAGGTGTTTCACAATAATCTTTCCTTAATGAAAGCTCCCTTCAGTGCGACAAAACTTCGTCCTCCGAGTTGTCTCGCCCCCCGAGGTGAATTCAAAATCCTCATGTAAACGGTTTGTTAAACTTTTCAAAGGAACAGGTGAAAAGTTTTCGCGCTCGGGTGAACTCGGTGGGAAAGTTATCTCGGGCGCCCGAAGGCGAAGCCATATCAACAACTGGTGAAGTCCTTTGTGAAACTCTTAAGCAAGGCGACAAAACTCATTTCTGTTTCAATCATAAGTAGTGAAGTGTTTTCATTTGTTTTACCTTGTGGCTTTTTAATTGTAGTTCCTCATTGCTCATGCGGTATAAAAATTAATCTACGAACAATTACTTTGTACTATAATTATCTGAATCACTCGCAAATCCGACAAAACAAAAGGAAAGAGATAATATCGGTAATATGGTTTCAATATAGACTTCATTGACTCAAAACTCCCTTCCTTAAGTGTAAATAGATTATCAGCATATTTGGAAGCAAGTGTTTTCAGTTTCTGAATTGTGTTATTATTCTTTGTTGTGTTGGTTTCCGGGTTTCCTACAGCGATGAGACGATCGAAAATAGCAAGGAGAAACCTTTATGTCAAACGTGATGTGGCTCTAGCAATATTTTTGTGTTTCCGTGATATTGGACTTTCCTTTCAACGTGATTAAATGGTTTACCATATCTCAACAGTTCCTAGTACTTGTAGTTCAGCATAAAAAGGATTTTTTGTTCAGTGTTGACTAGAATTGGCAACAAACTGATATGTTATTCTGTGTACATGCAGTAACAACAAGAAAGTGTACTGAAGGTTGCTGAGAAGCCATTTGAGCTAAGATGGGAAACGCGTTTGGTTTTATACATTATTTTGTTTTTATTTTTGTTTTCTTGGTCGACTTTGGTTGTTATGTGATTAGCTCAGCCGAGTCAAAGACTATATCAACAGTCACTCCAAAGACATTATTCAGCCAAGGGACGCAAAAAAATAGTGATGGAAACAGCAGCAAAACTGATCTAGTTTGGATCCTTACTGGAACCGCAGCTATTGTTTTGGTTCTTGCCGTGGGAGGATTCCTTATTTACAAGTATTGCAAGCGAAAAGAAAGACGAAACAAAAACGAAGCTGAACGCTACGTTGTCGAAGTTCTTCAACAACTTGAAAATGAAAATCAGGTTGTTCAGTTTTTACACATGCTTGAACTTTCATCGAGAGAAACTTTGGAGAAGGAGAGACTTTCGTTGAACCAAGCAAGTAGTTTGTCAAGAAGTGAGGCCGAGTCACGACACACGGTAAGCGTGCAGTTTGTTATTGCTAGAGTTATTGTTTTTTTATGCAGTTTGTCTCAGCGAAACACAGGTTTTTTTGACTAACTATTGTCTATTACAATATAACATTTAGAAGATACAAAATCAAGCACCGTAGAATCATATTACACGAAAGAATCGTTTTATATGCTCATAGAATTATGCTTCACAATAGAATCTATATTATCGCTCGTGCTTTTGTTTTCATTTCGTCATCCAAACTTTAATTCATTTAGACAATCAATTAAGTGTTTTCACAAGCTCCGAAAGATTGCATGCATAGAATAATAAATACCAGATTTGTTAGATTAAACTAAACGAATATATAGCTGTAAACTTTTTTTCCCTTTTAAATTGTTAAACAATATTATAAAATTGTTATTGGTTTTCAGTTCAACTTGGAAGATGTGTGTGTGTGTGTTTATATCATATATGCTTTTGTAACCTGCGAAATTTGCTTAGTCAATTTAATATTTTTTCTTTTATATTACGTACAAGACGAGATTTCGTATTAAATTTTAGTGAAAATCGTGTACAAATAACAAAACTAAGAGGACACAGACAGCTTTTCGATATCTCGACGGACATATTTAGGTTGTTATTGAAAAGACTTCTAAAGTAAGACCCGAGACCGCAGCCAATATGTTTAATTGTCGACTCCATAATATTGCTCTCATCAAACTTCAATCCGAAATTAGCTCAGTCTTGCGAAATGGCGTTTCAGTATACCAGCCTTCAAAACCAGTCAGTGAACGAAAGGAAGTGGTTTGTTCACAAACGTCATGCAGACGTTTTTTCGAAGTGATCTTCGGAAAAAAACACTTATAATTTCACGGTTTTGTCTTTCTTGCACTTACGTTCTGTTTCTCAGTAAAAACGGAAGTTGTAACTATCAGGTATAAAGTGAATCTCAGAAGATATAAAACTTTATTTTATTATTTGAATCCCTTTAACCATGCAAGATGAGACATTGGTAAAACAAATTGTTTCGTGTAGTCTTTTGACTTTTGTTAAACCGTACATAATACGGACTCATTATAAACCAACCACGTAATGCCGGCTGACTCCGTCCCTGGATTAGTTTATCTATTATTTGGCACTAATAAACTGAAATGAAACTGAAACGGCCAAGAAGCCTAAAGATGGCAAGCCCCGACTTGCCGAAACATCTAAATGATGGCAACAACAACATGAGATTTACATAATTACAATCGTTTTGTGCATTGAGGAGGTGATAAAAGGGTAGGCTATTAAACAAAAACAACAAAAAGACACTAGTTTGATTGGCCATTGTTCTGTAAAGTACAGTATAGTATAGTATAGTATAGTATAGTATAGAAAGCATAAAGTGATAAAAACAACCTCGAGCAAGCGGTTGTTAAACAAAAACAACAAAAAGACACTAGTTTAATTGACAATTGTTCTGTAAAGTACAGTATTGTATAGTATAGAAAGCATTAAGTGACAAAAACAACCTCGAGCAAGCGGTTACAACAACAAATAACGGCAGCTGTTAATTAGCGGAGTCGTAAGATCTTTGCCTTTTAGTCACAAGATGCCGGGTTTAAATCCCAGCTTTGCCGACTGTTGAACATTTGTGTGACCTTTTTTCCCGTCAAAGTTTACTCAGCTTTTTATCCTTTCGAGGTCGGTAAAATGAGTACTAACTTTTGCTGGGGGCTAACCTGCGATGGATTAGTGGCCCATCCAGGGAGACTTTCATTCAAACCGGAGTTATGCTCCTGCATTCTCCAATGTGTCGCTTCGGCTCGTAAAAGGTTTAGGTACAAAAACAAATAGTTATTTGCATTCTGAGGACTACAAGAATACGCAATAACCAAGGGACCAGAAATCAATTTTTGTTAATTTCGTTGTCTGGACATCGACCCTTTTTACCAAGACATTATATTTTCAACAAATTTGTAATCTTTCATTTACTCACTAAAACATGCGCAAAACATACCAATTGAAAACTAAGATTGCAGTTTCCATAGCGACCGAAATTACGCAGATTGCGGTTGCGGGTTTTGAAAACAATGCCCGCTTAAACGGATTTCCAAGATTAGTTCTAACTCGGGAAAGTGAAAGAAAAATACTACCTGACTCGAGTCACGCAGCAGACAGCTATTTTGGGTTATAATCGATCAAAGTTTGCTGTCTCCCATTACAAGTATCTCATTGTTTTCCCATTCGGTTTAGCTTAATTATTTTCCTGTTATGTGTAACTGGTGCCCAAATATTAGTTATACTCACTTTTTTCTATAAGAACCAGAAAATTTTGCCGAGGCTCAATTTGTTCGTAATTTGATCTTATTTCTGTAAGCGGTTTTTAATGAAGAAAAAACAAAATAAAACACGGTATTGGAAAATAAAACGCCTTGCGCAACAAGTGTATTGTACGGCTGAATTTAGAGGCGAACTACCTTCGTTGTTCGTTGAGCAGTCTTTACAGTGAACCTTTTTGTGTCTTATGCTGTATGGCTGAGTTTTAGTCAGTTTTCTTCCACAAAAACTTTCCTATAGTTATCAAGCCTCCGCCTGAGCTTGCTCTTAAATTGTTCTTAAATTTTGGTAAATTTGAGCCTCGTTCTTATAAAGTTGTTCTTATAAAAATAAAACGTGTATGGACTTAGCTTATTATGGATTTTGTTAGTTTTCGGAGAATAGCTCCCGTCAAAGCTATTGAATGCTTTGGCAAGTAAGCTGTTAAATTTGTTAAATATAATGGAAGCCCGATAACTTTCATTATCGCAAGGTGTTTTAGATAAAGTGACTTTGCGAACGTATGCAGTAGGTCCAATCGGGAATCCAACGACAATGCAGATTTTTGTCCTGTTTCTCCTAAAGTCGCACAAGTATGCCTCTGTTATGTTGTATAAGAACAGCAGATTTCTTGTTCTGTTTCTTCTAAAGTCGCACAAAGTTGCTTTAAGTCGCACAAGTATGCTTCAGTTGCGTTGTACAAAGACGCGTCATTGTTCTGTTTCTCTTAAAGTCGTACAAAGTCGCCTTAAGTCGCACAAGTATGCCTCAGTTACGTTGTACAAAAAGGTGGCAGATTTCCTGTTCTGTTTCTCTTAAAGTCGCACAAAGTCGCCTTAAGTCGCACAGTTCATTACGTTGTACAAAGACGTGGCGGATTTCTTGTTCTGTTTCTCTTTAATAAAGTCGCCTTAAGTCGCACAAGCTAGTATGCTTCAGTTACGTTGTACAAAGACGCGTCATTGTTCTGTTTCTTTTAAAGTCGTAAAAAGTCGCCTTAAGTCGCACAAGTATGCCTCAGTTACGTTGTACAAAAAGGTGGCAGATTTCTTGTTCTGTTTCTCTTAAAGTCGCCTTAAGTTGCAAAATATTTCTCTGTTACGTTGTATACGAACAGCAGATTTCTTATTCGGCTGCTCCTAAAAAGTCGCCTTAAGTCGCATAAGTAAGCCTCCGTTACGTTGTACAAAGACAGCAGATGTTTTGTTTTATTTCTCCTAAAGTCGCTAAAGTGTGCCTCCGTTACGTTGCATAAGAACCCGCAGCAGATTTCTTATTCTGTTTCTCTTAAAGTCACACAAAGTCGCCTTAAGTCGCATAAGCGGTATGCCTTCGTTACGCTGTACAAAGATGTGGCAGATTTCTTGTTCTGTTTCTCTTAAGTCACCCTAAGTTGATTAAAGTCGCATTAAGCTACGGCAGCTTAGGCAGCTATACTGTACTGTGACTAGCATGGACGGTGGAAGATAAAAATTATTGGGGGGCACAAGTTCATTATTACCCCCATCCCCCCTTCCTGAAATTTCTATTTAGAAGTTGCTGTTGTTAGCCAGATTATTATTTGGGGGGAGGGGGGCTGACCCCACAACCAAATTATTGGGGGGGCCAGTGACCCCCCAGTTCTGCCGTCCATGGTGACCAGACGTGAAGACATTCGTTTACTACTCCCCGCTAGTCCAATCTTTGTGAAATTTCCCTGCAATTGAATCACTTGCAACTAATGCTTAACAATCTACTCTAGTCGCAGAGTACTTCGATTATTGATCGAATGAATGCCCAGAGTCCTCCAACCTATGACGAGTTATTTACTGATAACGCGTCCAATTTTGGCACTTATAACAATGATGGATTTTCTTATGATGACACGGCACAATGGACGTTATATGGACGGGAAAGATCCGTGTCACAGAGCATAAACGATGACCAAGACAATGTGTTTACTACTTGCAACAGTACGGCGCGTGCAGATGTAAACATGAAAGCAAAACTGGTCGGTGAAAATGCCAACAGGAAAACAGAAGAATTGCACGCGACAAAACTGCAACAAGATCAATGCAAACAACAACAACAACATCTGCATCAACATCAACAAAAACAACAGCAACAACAACAATTGAGTGGCTTGAAAAACGACATTGTCAAATATGATAATGGAGAAGACGAAATAAGTTTCAGCAGACTGTCAATGGACCTGAACATAATGTTTTCAGAGGAAAATGTCATTCACTGGTACAGCGACGAGACTCGGGACAAATACATCAGGGCTCTTTCAATCACTTCGGATGAAGAAGAAGAAGTTGAAAGTTTTGGCGGGAAAGGACATCATACCAACCAAACGCAAGCCCAACAAGCTTGTCCTTAAATCGAAGCTTCATTCCAAAATTATTTTTTTATTTCAACTTCACAAAAAAACTTGTATTTCTTCGATAACACTTGAAATTTGACGTTATGACGTCACGGATCGCGGGCGCAAAGATGGCGGCTCCCTCAGCGGTTTTGTAATTTACCTTCAATTAAATGCGGCTTGAGAAATCACCCTAAAAAGTTCATTTCTGGAATCCCAAGCAGAAGCTCTTCAACATAAATAGTTTTGGATTGAAGCTTCCCTTTAAATGTGGGGTAGGTTTCACAATTGCAAGGAAAAAAAACAGAAAGTTTCCAGTTTTTCAAACGTTTTATCCTGTGGTGACATATTTTGTATAAGTGTAATAAAAACGCGAGAGTAAATTTTGAGGAAGATTTATCTCTTCCTATGAAGTAGCTTTTAGTTTGAGTTTAAGCAAATGTGGGTAAAACACCTTTTCTTGCTAAGTTTTTAAATGTCAAGGTAGAAAAAAAATTCTTAAAAATTTACAAACTCAGAATTTGTTTGTGTCAACTCTAGAAGACAAAGAAAATGAATTGTCACTTTAATATAGGGGTTCATCATAGAGTTAATAATACCAATCATCTCTATTCTTCAAGATAAACAAAACGAGTAGTCACTTTATAGGATTTCATCAACTGGTTCAAAAGTTAAAATGAATAACACCAATCATTTCTACTTTTCAAAACATACAAAATGAATGGTCACTTTATAGGTTTTCATCAACTGGTTCAAAATTTAAAATGAATAACACCAATCATTTCTACTCTTCAAGACAAACAAAATGAATGGTTACTTTATAGGGTTTCATCAACTGGTTTAAAAGTTAGAATGAATAACACCAATCATTTCTACTCTTCAAGACAAACATGCCGGCTATCCACGTGGCCTCAGTGCCGACTGCCTGAATGACATTTTTTCCTAACTTCGCCCCGTCTCATCCCCAGATACATATTTAAAAATGTTTTATATAGAGGTGGATAATGCAAGGCCGTAATGGGACATCCCCCCCCCCTCCCCTTCCACCCATAAAAAAATGCAAGCATGGGTTTGTAAGTTTGGAAGGATTATAAGGAACAGTAAAATAAATGAGATAATACTTTAAAAGATAAAAGGCAATAAGGAAAATAAATTGACCCTTAGTTGTTTTATATATCATCACTTAATTCCACTATTGAGGTTGTTCTTGTGGTCATCAAGAATATGATAATATGAAACAAGCTAGTCCTAAACATGTTTTGCTTTAAAATCGCAACATTTTTGAAATGTTCAAATATCTAGCAAAAATTCTTCCCTAAATCCTGATGGTTTAACCTCTTTATTAAATGCAAATTTTGAGTTCCAGAAACCTTTTTTACGCCAGTTGTGTTTTTAAAAGCGTGGCTTATCCTCCACAAAAATTTAGTTTTTCAGTGACCTAGAACGTCGGTAAAATTTTCTCGATCACTAGCTGCTCAATCCGGAAACTATCCAACTACTTTAGATAGGTCTTAGCCTTATTTGTTGTTGTAATTTGAAGCCTATTTGTAACTTCTTACCTTGATTTCATTTGAAAACGTACAGTTATGTACAATTGGCGTTTTAGGGGTTAAAAAAATCATAAAAACAGAATGATAAAAGTTTATCTTCATTGCTGATAACCTTGTTATAATTTCACAGGGGAAAGAAAGATCTGTTTAGGAAGATCAACAGTCTATGATGAATGTAATCGCAGATGTAAATGCAGCAACGGACAACTCACCCATTGCTATCGAATACGTAAGGAATTCACCGCCATGTCGTTGGAGGAACGAAAAAGATACATTACAGCTTTTATAACCGTGTCTAGCAATCAACCTTACCAAAAGATATACGATAAATTAACCAAGAAACACCCAGACTATTTTTGGAAAATACATGTTCGAAACTTTTTCTTTCCGTGGCACCGCTGGTACATTCTAGAGTTTGAAAATTTGCTGCGCCGAGTAGACTGTCGTGTTACTGTACCCTACTGGCACTGGTCACGTGCTGTTCCTAGTCACGTGTTTAGTACTACCCATATAAGGGATGTTTGGTACCCGGGCGAGCACGGCCTTGGGGGAAACGGAACTGTACCCAAGTCTTATGTGTCAGATGGGCCGTTCGCTCGTGGCCTTTGGAAAGTGTCAAGTTGGTTGGAGTATCCGTATTTAAAAAGAGCTTTTGCTGACTTTCCAACACTGAGTGAAGATAAATACGTTCAGGGTTTGTTTAAGTATCCTCGTGAACAGTTTTTCTGCTTTGAGTATGCGGTGAGAATGTTTTTGCACAACGACATGCATAATGCCGTCGGGGGAACGATGTCCGTTGATGAGTCTGCGAGCGCTCCAGAGTTTTGGCTACACCACGGATTTCTGGACAAGCTGTGGTCTGACTGGCAAAAGAGAGGGAAAAGGTCTGTGTAAACTATTAAATTTATAGTAGTCTCTCTGTGTTTACAACAGTGGGAGTCTGTCATTATGTATTATAGAAAAAATAGACAATATTAATTGTAACAATTATGAACTTAATAAGTTATTTTGTTTTAATAGTAGTAGTACAGCTACTAATTAATAATTAGACCCGCAGCCCTTAAGGGCTTCGGATAGCAGCCCATGAGGCAAAGCCGAATGGGCTATTGACCAGTGGCCCTTAAGGGCGAAGGGTCTAATTGTTTTAGTATCACCCAACTAGTCAGACAGAAAATGCAATAATAAAGTTAGCAAATGCATTTTGAAGAATATTTATTTGGAAATAAACTGAAAGAAAGCGTCACGCTCAGTTGCACCAAACTTTGAACCTAGTGCAGTATTCTCACCTGACAGCGGCGTATAAAAACATTGCGAGACTTTCGTTTAACTCTTCTTTTTCCAGCTCTTGTAAACTGTTTTAAACTGTTTAAAATTGTTGTTAACTGTTATAAATGTTTGGTTTGCAAACCATTCTATAATAAAAAAGTGACAATATATTTGAAAGACTTTTGAAAAAGTAAAAGCTTGATTTGTTTTGAATTTATAAACAAAGATCATAGTTTTGTCTAGTAACAAAAAAACAACAAAATTTACCATTAAAGATCTTCATCTCATACTTTGTTGCCCTTTTGATCTTTTCTGGAATGGAATTATCCAGTAATTATCTAAAATCTCCTTTGAAATTTCCACAGAACGAGAAGCGGCCACCATTGTTTTGGTAGGTTTTCAAAACTAGCAAATTTTGCTACCCGAGGACTATTGCTAATAGTCCCCTATTAGCAAAGCCAATCAAAATGCAGGATTTGCATTAGTCCACTAGTTGGGTGATACTAGTTAATGTGTTATAGCCCTATGACCTGATATGACCTGTTCCCAGGCGGGATCATTGGCTCTTTTGATGTTATATCTGTTGGGTTTTATGACCCCTGTTGTCCAATACAGTACCAATTTGCTCAGCGTGTATAAGTCAGGGTTTTGAGTTATGAAAATCAGCTTAAAAAAACTGGGCAAGAAATAAAATGGCAAAATTTTCATAAAGTACTGATTTTGGAACCAAAAACAGGGCTGGACTTATACATGGTATCAACCTAACTATACAGGAGCAAAGGAGCATATATGGTGAAGGTCGATCCTGCCTTGGAGGTTCATTGAAAGGTTTCTTGCATATGACTATAACATGTCCTTATACATAAACTTTTTAAACTGGTTCAAATAAAATGTGTTTAAGCTACTTTTCAGTTCACCTGTATCTGAAGCACGGCCAGTAACAGTTCTTCTTGCCTTGATGTACAAAGCTACACTTAACAGTGCACTTATCACCAATGTTGTAGTAACAAATGCCAAAAACTTTTCGTATAGAATAGTTACGGGATATTTGAAATACACCAAGGCAGCGAACCCAATCAGAGTCACAACCAAACTCATGAAAGCTGTCACAAAAAAAGAGAAAAAAACTATCAGCACAGAAACCACCAATCAATTTGAAAAGATAGTTTTCAAAATTATATTCCAGACCTAAGACTAAGTATAGTCTTTCCTTTATTATTTACAAATTCATAGAATGTAATATAATAATGCAGTAAAGAAAAATTAATGTTAAGAACTTATAACTGGGAAATAAACATTTTTGATATTAACAGACCCATCCCAGACAGGATGCCGAAACTATTTAATTATTATTATGGGTTGCCTCATGAGGTTTCCAGTTGTCTCTGGTGACTGGATGGCTGTAAAAATTGATCACAGACATATACCAGCCATGAAACATGACCCTACCATGATAACATGAACACCCAGTAACAGAGCCTGAAATAATTCTAAAATTTGTCCAGAAAAACTTCCAAACAAAATTATTATATCTTTTCTTTGAAAAGCCAGAAAATGGCTAAGAAAGAAATCTCCCTAGCCCTAAGGCAGATGCTCTACCTGAGCTTCTACTGGTGAGCAAGGTCATTAAACTCTCTAAGCCCCAAACATGATGTGTTGATAAATTCTCCCAACCGAGCTCCATATTTTGTATATAATATTTTGGGAGAATTTGGCTTTTTAACTTCTACAGCTTATTCACTTTGATCAATTCCTTACTTCTCATTAATTACCAGTTAGATTATTTTGTGAGTTATGTTAGGAGAAGTTAGATGTTGATAAATTGCCTAGGGCCGAAAGGGGTAATGTTATAAGGTCAACAAATCAGCTTCCCTTGGGTTGCTGTCACACTCACTGCTAGATTATCACCAGTTAATTTACATAATAATTGTGAGTAAACTATGTTTTTCTTTGAAAAGCCAGTAAATGGCTCAGAAAAAAAAATCTGAGCAATAGTTGGTAATACAATTACTACGTGTATGTCTTACCATTAATTCTGTAGTCCAGGCATGAACCATCACTAAGTGGCTGTCCCTTAACCACCTGCATGGAAAATGATGCTGTTTTATCATTTGATTTAAAATTTTGCTGACTGCATTTTTTAAAAGTAGTCTAAAAACTTAGAACTGAGAAATCAAAGAATCCCTATTATTATTATGGTTTCAATGCAGAAATGTCTTCAATATCATTAAATTTAAACTAATTAGCAATCCCTTGTCTTCAACAGAGTTCTGTTAATTTTCGGTTCTAATCATGGAAATCAGTCTGTGAAATGTTTAGCAGAAACCTTAGTTTTTGAAACAAGTGGCATATTTATATTAGGCCAAGTAAAAAATAAAAGTTAGTTAGCGTCCCCGCCCGACCATTGAAAAAGTGCCCGACTCAATTTATTTTTTATTTTCATAGTTTTTCTTTAAAAATGTTTTAATACTATTTTGTGACTGCAAATTTGGTAGAAGTTGGAATTAGTTGTCCGAAAACCAAACAAATCCGATAGAATTTTGCAGTCTTCAAACAAGCCATTATGGTAAATACCATTAAATTCATCACGCTTTTTCCATCCATACTCATGATAAAGACGACACTTGGACAAAATAATGACAATAAATAGGAATACGTTTTATTGCGTTTTAGCATCAAAACGTCCTCAAAAAAAATAAAAAACCTCCCTCCCAACCATAAAATTTCCGAAAAAAAGGATGCTAACCAATTTTAATTTTTTACTTGGCCTTATATGAAAATGTCCTTTTTATTTAAGTATCTTTAAAAAAAAAGAAAAACTGTCTGGAATAAATACAAATGTTGTCTGATATCTAATATACCTGGCTATTCTTCCTTGTCAAATACAGCCAGGATTTAAGAAACAATAATGATAATAATAAATAGATAATATTAGTATTAAGAATAAATTATGTTCAAATAATACTATAGCAAAATGATTCATGCATAAAATCAAATTTCAGATAATTATATGTTATGGATCTTACAAAATATATTTTGCACGATACATGGAAAAATAACGTGCATATCAATAAATTATACTTACCTTTCCAACAGGTAAAACGTAGAGTATTGCCAGGAACAGTAGATATGCAACGTAGATCAAGAAACACTGAAGATCGAAAAATTGCTTCACCGCAGGGATACTTGGTTTCGTCTTTAACGCGGCCAGTGAACAATAGTTTTTTCCATTGCAGTAAATGTAGAACGCCAGAACAAGAACTGGAAGACCAAATATCATCAATGTTGCTCCCACAGGACCCCCAAATTCGTATTCCTTGGCGGTTTTATGTTTGGTTAATTCTTTTTCTGTGGACAGTAACGCCTCCTTTTCCTCCACAACAAGTCTGCGTGTCACAGATCTCGTCACACGAGTTGGGGTTTCAGTAACAACAGATTCTTCCTTCATCGCTTTTTGTTTAGCTGGCGATTTTGGCTTTTTGCTCTGGGAGGAACGTGTAGTTGTGGTCTGAGCTTCTTCTTTGGCTTTCGCCTCAGTTTTAGCTGCAGCCTTTCTTGCTGGAGATTTTCTGGTTGGACTCCGACCTCGATTTTGGCGTCTTGCCGGTGAACGTGAGCGAGATCTGGGCCTTCCCGGACTTTTTCCGCGGCCACGGGCAGGAGAGGCAGATCGGCTGCGCGATCGCTTTGAAAAATACTCTGGTTTCTGTTGGCAAAACAAATTACACCATCTTTACAAACATAGCGTGTCTTTATAAAAAAGGTGTAAAAATGTCAAAACATCCGGCAAGATAGGGTTTTTTAAAACCCACTACATATTGGATTATTAAAAAAATACTAACGTATACTTCGCCATGTTTCATTTCTGACTCCATTCCATCCGAATCGACAAACTTAACGGTACAAAAATACTTGCTCTTAGCGTCCGCAGCTAAAGAAACTATAATAGCTTCGTAGTATTTGGAGCTTCCGGGCCATTTGGCCATAACCTTTTCACCGATATCGAAGCTCGTCTTTGGCATCGTAAAAACTTTTTTGCTTTATCGAGTAACCAGCAATTATAAAATCAGCGTGATCATAAAAAAAGGTTGAAACACGTTGTAAAATTTAACAGTAAGGACTCAAAAGGCACGCGTTTTAACACATCATGAAAAGAACAGCACGGAGCAATAACCGTCAAAAAACACAAGGCGGGAAACTCTCTGATTGGTCGATTTAACTGCTAGCCGTCTTGTGATTGGTTACTCAATAAATTCAAAAATTACAGCAGCAAAAGAAGTTGTTGGCTTAGTCCTCCTCAGTCGATAATGGAACAGTCAAAATTTCTCTTGGGACCTGGAGCTTAATATAGTCGTTACGTCAGTGTGGGTAATGGCGGCTGTGTGAGTTCGAAAGGTGTGCACATCCGGAGAAGTTGAAATACATCACAACAGAAAGCTTCCCATAGCTTCATACTCGGAAGTGAAAAAGAATTTGAGAATCGGTTCCTTAATGTGAAGTTGGCGTGAGTTCAACAACTGTGAGGATTCGTTTAGTTTTAGCGTAAAATTGTTTCCGAGAAAGTACCGAAATCTAATCTGATTCGGGGGCGGCGGCGTTGTTTATTTCTCCCAGTCAATAGAAGCTATTTCGGAACATTCAATTCAAGAAGGAACATTTCCAGTTTTAATGTCTTAAGCAGCACGACTTGGATTTGCGTGAGGGAGAAATTGTAAACAACAAAGGAGCGAAAATGAGGTAAGCTGAAATGTTAAACACGAAATCAGAAAGCTTAGTTTGACAGTCTTTGTTACAAAAATCTTTGTGAGTTTTTTGTGTATACAATATATATTTGATGCATTTTTTCTTAAGAACTCAGGTTTTGAACCACTTTAAAAAAAATTGCAAATTTTGTAGAGGTTGTACGGGTAACCCTTTATGTATCTGTATTCGTATTAAATCGCTCCGATCAAAGAAATGCAAGTTTGTCATATGATGCTTTTACAAAAAAAATTACAATGGAAGTGTAATGTATAGAATCTTGAATGTTCCTTCGATTCAAGAACACGATGAACTGCTCCCCGAGGTTTGAAGCATTCAAATGCTGAAATTCAGGGTTTTCCTGTCTGCTTTGAAGATAAAGAATCTCTCCGATTAAAAGCTTAGTTACAGTTGTGTAATTTGTTGTGAAGGTTTCGGACAAATGGAAGAAAATTGTTTGGCAGAATCCAACGTTGTGTGCTTCATCATTTTTATAATGTAAAGCTTTATTGAATGTTTATAAGTTTTCTGCTGGTTCTAATCTGACCCTGGAGGTCACGAAATACAAGATAAGTTGTCTGACACGGAGCCGCCAACACAAATACTTTCGATTGATTAGGAAAGAGATTTAAAAATCGGAATATGGCAAGGAGAACAGTAGAAATCAGCGATGCAATTTCGATAAAGATAGCATATTGTTTAAGTAGAGCGAGGCAAAAATGTCGCCCCAATAGCGATCATTTTATTCATAGAATGAAGATGAGTCATCTTGAGTTTTTCAATCAACCTCGATTAAAAACTGGCCAGCTTCTATTTCAAAAATATCCTGCGAATTTGTTCAAAATGGTTGACATATCTGTGAACTGCAGTGATTGTGGTGTCATGTTCACTTCGCCACGGGTTGCTACACAAGGAATGCAGGCCGTGTAGTTATTGATAGGGTATTTCTTGTTTTTGTGTCATGGCTTGCTGTTATGAAGCAAGTAGTTAATGATAAAGTTAGATGAATCTATTCATTTTACGAAATAAACGTTTCGACATTGAGTTAATTTTGATCCCAGTTCTAGCATATTATAAGTTAAACTTCCGTGTTGGAGGCTGGAAATTTCCGAAATTTCTTTCCAAACTCCGTCAAGACGTGCAATCCAACCTGTCGTAAATTAAATATTTTAAATTTCAAAGTTTTGAGACTAAACAACTCAAGATCTTTGGCTTCGTTTTGCGTTCATTTACATTACCATGCCCTGCTATTGATGTTGTAACTTTTTATAAAATATTTATTAAGTTGCTCAGCGTCTTGCATGTGTTGTAAGAGGAGTTTTTCTTTTATAGTATTCCAATCAAATTAATCGACTAGGTCGAGAGTGTTCGAAAAATATTTTTCCTTCCCCGATTTTAAGCAGGAAGTTTTCACAAGGAAAATTTATGCCTTGTTTTACTGAAATTGAAAATGAAATAAGTAATTTCTTGTAGCGAGTGGCTAATTTTTGTTTAATCTTTTTTAGCTATGGTCTGTGATTTATATTGAAATCATCTTGGGAATCACATCAGACAGTGACAAGTACTAAAACTGCTTTTAAATACACCAATATTTTGGCCCTCTTAGGATTTGTCTGGCTGTTTATCTCAATAATTAATTAAGAAAAGGATTTCAATCCAACTATGAATTGAGAATACTGCACTCATTTTTTGCTGTTGCCTTGCTTAGTATTTCACGAAAACTATCTCAGACTGAGATCTAAATATTATTCCTTGAGGCAACTGATTGACTATAAAATGTCAACAATGGATTTTTTCAATTGTTTTTATATCTAAAATTTATAATTATATATTATGAAGTAGCAACCATAATATATTTTTAAAATTAAGTGCCTCAGGCATTAAATCTGAATTCCTAGAAGGGGGTCATTTTACAAGACAGCTAGGCCTAGGGAAATCTAAATTGTTTACATGATTTTTTTGTAAGAACAAACTAAGAAAACCCAGGCAGAGGTTTGGCCAAAATTAAAACAAGCTAAGAACAATATCACCAGGCAGAAATTTTGATCAGACAAATTTGAGAATTTTATTTAATTCTTGTACACAGATCAAGAAGTACATGTAAATTCATACTTACATTTTTAACCGCTCTTTTCATTTTTTTTAAGAATTCAACAGCAAGCTCATCAAATTTGCGAATGCTATATTGACAGTTTCAGTTTTATCACATACCCTGGATGAAACAATAACAAACACCTCTTTCTCAGTACTTTTTTATTTTTCCGGGCAACTAATCCACTGTTTGAAAATATCACTAATCAGGAAATTAGAACAATTTACGAGCAATTTAAGGCTGAAAAAACCAAAAAGTTAAGAATAGTTCAGCCTCAGCTTAAAGTTACTGATTCTTATAAAAAAAACGTGTAATTGTTAAGTCTTTAACAGTAACACAATGAAGATAAAAATAAATTATATAATAAACTATGATTAAAAAGAAACTTTTGAAAAGTTTTACTCAAGTAAAAGAGCTAACATAAAATCTAATATTTATAGAAGCACAGTTCAGTATCAGCAACATGGCTATAACAATTATTAAATTGCTTTCATTCACTTTACCTTCAGTGAATAACTGTTAAATATATTTTTAGAAAATAACCACAAAGTACCATTTTACTCTGACTGGCTATAGTTCAATTTTAGAAGCTGAGTATAAATCATTGGATGTCACTTGATTGAAGAAAAACTTTATTCTGTGTGGTTGTTTTTTAAGGAAAGAAACAGCATCTTATATTGTTTCTCAAAAATAATATCAAGTGACGTATGAGAATGCATGAAAAGCAGGAGATAGGTGTCACCTTGTTTCCTCTTTGAAATTTTCTTACAATTTCCTATGCATTGTATTTATCATGTTATTGTCTACAAACGAAAATGATACTCTTTACTTCCTTAATAAATTATTTGAAAAGAATCGGCATCATGCCATCAAGTCTGTTAAGGAAACAAATTACATTTTTTCCTACCATAAACACTTGATGCTTATTTTTCATGAAATAACATCTGATGAACGTAAGAAGAAATATTCCCGTTGTCACAAACTTCTTTTTCTCAAAATAAAAACTTCTAAGTCCCCACCGAGAATCAAATCCATGATCCTTTTATCACCAGTGAAACAAGAATATTTCTTCTTTAGTTATTTCCAAGCTGCAGATAAACTTATAGTTCTACTGACAAATTTGCGATTCGATAAAACAATGAACTGAAAATAAACACAGCATGTTCCAACATGTTCATATAATTTATATATATAGCAATAGTGTGAAAGTGAAACTTGTTAAAACCACAAAAATTAGTGAAATTATAGGTTTTTATTTAATGATATCAAAAATTATAAAATTGCCAAAATAGTGCTGTGCATGTGCTGTGATTGGTCAAATAACTGTGGTTTATTGTCTTGGTAGATACTGTAGAAAGCATAAAACATTTGTGGTTTCCAAAAATAGCCACAAAACCCAAAAAGAGAGCAATGAAAAACAAATCATAGCTGCATAGGCCTTAGGCAAAAATGGTGATGATTTTGATATTCTTTTGTCTACATTCAAATTAGCGCAACTAGCTTTGTCCTTGTGTTAAACTTTCAAAAGAATATGTTATCCCAAACGAGACTAAATAGGGCTAATTTGCATGTAGACAAAAGAACACTAAAATCGCCACCATTTTTACATAGGGTCTGTATACTTTACTGTATGTATACAGAGTTGGAAATAATGGCGGGTGATCGGTAATTACCGATCAAATTTGCCAGCAAAAAATTATATGAAATTTAATAAAACTTTTAAAAATTATGTATATTAGTGGTCAAATCTTTTTTCAGTGTTGTGGCTCCTAAAAGAGCCATTGTTTATAAGAGCCAGTATTATATACACAATCGCCAATTTTTCAATAGAAACTCCTCAATTTCGTCCAAGCTGGCAAACATGTTGAGAATATCTGCCAAGAATAAACGATACTTGTCTAGGAGTGGACGATAATTGTCCATTAGCAAAGACAAGTCTTGTCTGACAGATAAAGTTGTTGTTATACATGTCTAGCAGCTGCTGAAGTTCTTTTTCATGAAGTTTCTCCACTACATGTACATCAAGGCATTCAACTCAAATAGAATATTCAAATGAAGTAGACACTAATGTCACAACAGAAAATTATACCTAAAATGTTGGGGGTGGG